>OVAN01000203.1:0-74912 GCA_900406275.1 Anastatica hierochuntica | reverse complement strand
CTTAAAACTTCATATACGGCCTAAATAAGTGGAGAAACCGATATAAAATCTGTATTATCTAAAGAAACGGAAACAACAAAAGTTCAAAACATCTTTAACCATCATCCTATGTAAGTGATNATTATCTAAAGAAACGGAAACAACAAAAGTTCAAAACATCTTTAACCATCATCCTATGTAAGTGATCGATGCAACTATTCATTAAAACAAGATTTTCATTTTTTTGAATTTTTCTCAAAGTCAGTGGGTTAACACCTACGAAAGTATAGAGTTTTTTGGTAAAGGCTCTATAAAGCGAAGTTTATACTCTTTAGTGTTTTTTAAAAATTTCGAATCACATTGTACATATATATTAATGTATTCTAAACTTTCTTTCATTGTACATGGGCATCGTTTCTAATTTTTATCAATTAATTTCTTAAAAGGTCATATACGGCCTATATAAGTGAAGTAACCGATATAAAATCACTATTATCTAAAGAAACGGAAACAATAAAAGTTCAAAACCAATTTAACCATCATCCTATGTAAGTGAGCGATGCAACTATGCCTTAAAACAAGATTTTCATTTTTTTGAATTTTTCTCAAAATCAGTGGGTTAACCCCTCCGAAAATATAAAGTTTTTTGGTAAATGCTTTATATACTGAAGTTTATACTCTTTAGTGTTGTTTAAAAATTTCGAACTATATTTTACATTTATATTAATATGTGATAAACTTTATTTCATGGTAAATTGCTATCGTTTATATTTTTTAACAATTAATTTATTAAAATTTCATATACAGCCTAAATAAATTGACTAACCGCTATATAATCTCTATTATCTAAAGAAACGGAGACAAAAAAAGTTTCAAACTTCTTTGACCATCATCTTATGTAAGTGAACAATGCAACTGTGCATTAAAACAAAATTTTCATTTTTTTGAATTTTTCTCAAAATCAGTGGGTTAAACCTTACGAAAATATAGAGTTTTTTGGTAAATGCTTTATATATTTAATTTTATACTCTTTAGTGTTGTTTAAAAATTTCTAACCATATTCTACATTTATATTATCTATGCTTAACTTTCTATCACGGTAAATGAGCATCGTTTCTATTTTTTAACAATTAATTTACTAAAATTTCATATACAGTCTAAATAGATAAACTAACGCTATAAAATCTCTATTATCTAACGAATCGGAGACAAAAAAAAGGTTTGAAACCTCTTTTACCTTCATCCTATGTAAGTGAACGACGCAACTATACATTATAACGAGATTGTCGTTTTTTTTTAACTTTTCTCAAAATCAGTGGGTTAACCCCTACGAAAATATAGAGTTTTTTGTTAATGCTCTATATACTGAAGTTTATACTCTTTAGTGTTGTTTAAAAATTTCTAACCACATTCTACATTTATATTAATGTATGCTAAACTTTATTTCATGGTACATGGGCATCGTTTCTATTTTTTTAACAATTAATTTATTAAAACTTCATATACGGCCTAAATAAGTGGACGAACTTACATAAAATCTCTATTATCTAAAGAAACGGAGACAAAAAAATGTTCCAAACCTCTTTGATCATCATCTTATGTAAGTGAACAATGCAACTATGGATTAAAACAAGATTGTCATTTTTTGAATTTTTTTAGTGGGTTAACCCCTACGAAAATATAGAGTTTCTTGATAAATGTTCTAAATATTGAAGTTAATACTATTTTGTGTTATTTAAAAATTTATAACCACATTTTATATTAATATTAATGTATGTTAAACTGTTTTTCATTGTACGTGGACATCGTTTCCATTTTTTTAACAATTAATTTATTAAAACTTCTTATACGGTCTAAATAAGTGGACATCTTGATGATGAGATTCAGCAGATGAAGCTAGAGGAATTGTTCGGTGAAAAATTATCGGTATAGTTGTTTTTCATAATTTGTAATAGAAATAACACTGAGTGACGATAAAAATAATAATAAATTAGGCTTTTTTGTGACATCAATTGGGCTTTTAACACAACCATTAATAATTGAAGGTGACGTGGCTTTTATAAAATCTCATATTCTTTTAGCAAAAGTCTTTCTTTATTTGAGTCTCTGCGGAGACTAAAAGAAGACTAAAACGTTAAATTACTAACGAAGCTTCCTTAATGGGTCCCCCATTTTCAAACGAAATTTCGTTAATGGGTCCCATATTTTCAAACGAAATTTCGTTAGTGGGTCCCACGTCTTTCTCTTTACTTACTTAAACTTCTCTCCGTCTCTTACCTTTGCTTCTTCACTCACTAAATCATCGATCTTCTTCGTCTTCTCTCTCTCTCACAGTCACCAGCTATGGCGGAACTTATCGGCGGAGAAGTCGTGACGGAGCTCGTGAAGCAGCTTTTCGCGGTTTCCGGGAAAGCCTTCAGATGCAGAGGCGTAGCGAGAAATCTCGCCGTCACGATCGGAGGAGTTCAACCGACGATCAAGGAAATTCTCTACAGCGGCGTAGAGGTGACTCCTCATCGTCAAACTCAGCTTCGTATGTTCTCCGAAACACTAGAAAAGTGCAGGAAGCTGACGGAGAAAGTTCTGAAATGTCACCGTTGGAACATGGTTCGACAGCTTTACCACGCTAAGAAAATGGAAGATCTCGAGAAGAAAATCGCGATTTCTCTTAAGACTCTTTCGGTTCACGTTCTCGCTGATGTTCATCACCATCGGGTTGAAACCGAAGTCCGATTCGATCGGATTGATCGGAGTTTCGATAGTCTCGGTGAACAGCTTGGATCTATGAAAATCCGTGGAGGTGGATTGGCTCGAGAGGCGATGAAGGCGGCAGAGATGGCGATTGATGGTGATTTCGGAAATTTGGGGGTAGGATTGGACTTGGGGAAGAGGAAGGTGAAGGAGATGATTTTTAATCTTAAGGATGAAGCAAAACTTATTGGAATCTCAGGGATGGGCGGCTCTGGGAAAACAACTCTTGCTCGAGAGCTCGAGCGTGACGACGAGGTTCGAGGTAATATATAACTTGTGGTTTAGTTGATTCATTATGGGTTTTTTTTTTTTCATTCGGTAGCCAAGTGGCAAGTAGTTCCTTTTATTAGAGAATGTGGATGGTTCGAACCTTGATTCTGATGGCAGCAGAGATGGTCCAACCACTAGTCCACTTGCTCCTTTCAGATTCATCGTGGTTTAGGTGGTGGTGTTGCTTAATGGAATGTTTTTGTTGATTTTGGATTATGATGCGTCTATGTTTGTGTTTGAACTATGTTATGTTCATCTTAGGTGTGGTGTTCTTGAGTGTTCTTGATATTGGACTGATGATAAAGAGTGAGAGTGATGTTAAAAAGCTTCATCTATTGCTTTTACAGGGCACTTCAAGAATCGGGTTTTGTTTGTGACTGTTTCGCAGTCTCCCAATATTGAGGAGCTTCGGACGGATATATGGGGATTTCTTACTGGTTATGAGGGTAGTGTTGGACCTGTTGGTGCCTCTCTTCTGGAATCCGTTGATCAAACACGGAAGCTAGTGATCCTTGATGATGTTTGGACAAGGGAATCTCTGGACCAGCTGGTGTTTAAAGTCCCTGGAACAACAACGCTTGTGGTCTCACGGTCTAAACTCGCGGGTCCAAGAACTTATGATATTGAGTTACTAAAAGAAGATGACGCTATGTCTCTGTTCTGTCTCGCGGCTTTCGGCCAGAAATCAATCCTGAAGGGATTCAGCGAAAGTCTAGTCAAGAAGGTAATGAGTCTCTGCTAACATAGTAACATACCTTTGGTTTTTAGTACTCATATTGGCTTTGTTTATAGATTGTTGAGGAGTGTAAAGGTCTTCCTTTGTCTCTGAAAGTTGTTGGTGCTTCATTAAAAGACCAACCTGAGAAATATTGGGAAGCAGCGGTGAAGAGGCTACGGAAAGGCGAACCTGCTAATGATACTCATGAGAGTAGAGTGTTTGCTCAAATCGAAGCAAGTTTACAAACTCTTGAACTTAAAGCCAGAGAATGTTTCTTGGACATGGGTGCTTTCCCTGAAGACAAAAAGATCCCTCTTGATGTTATCATAAACATGTGGGTTGAGATGCATGATCTCGAGGAGGAAACTGCTTTTGGTCTTCTTTTTGATTTATCAAACAAGAATCTACTTACCCTCGTGAAAGATCCAAGGTACAATGCCTTCGTAACCGCCTCCACGGTTTCAAAATGTCTTAACCATTCTTACCTAATCACCTTAAATAATTATGTAGGCTTGGAGCTCAGTACACTAGCTACTATGATATATTTGTGACGCAGCACGATGTTCTAAGAGATTTAGCGCTTCATCTTAGCAATCGAGGGAATGTAAACATAAGAAAGCGGTTATTTATGCCGAGAAGAGAGTCGGAACTTCCTAGAGAATGGGAGAGGAGTAATGACGAGCCCTACAAAGCCCGGATAGTTTCAGTTCACACAAGTAAGTATCCGTTACACGATTTTCGAATAAATTTGTTTAGTTAGTTACTAGAAGTTGATGTGTGGATATTTGTTCTGTTTCTACAGAGGAGATGACTGAAATGGATTGGTTTGACATGGAACTCCCCAACGCAGAAGTCTTGATACTAAACTTCTCTTCGGAAAACTATCTGTTGCCGCCTTTCATTGCTAAAATGGGCAAGCTTAGGGCGCTAGTGATCATTAACAACAGTATGTCACATGCGCGTGTAAACGACTTCTCTGTCTTTACCAATTTGGCGAAACTTAATAGTCTTTGGCTTGAGAGGGTTCATGTCCCTGAACTCTCTAGCGGTACGGTTCCTTTCAAAAGCCTTCGCAAGATGTGTCTTATCCTCTGCAAGATCAACAACGGTTTTGATCAAGACATGGCCAAGATCTTCCCAAACTTGTATGATCTCACAATAGATCATTGTGATGATCTAGTGAAACTATCTTCGACCATCTGCGGTATCACAACTCTCGAGTCCATCAGCGTAACAAACTGTCCACGCATCGATGAATTGCCTAAGAATCTGAGTAAGCTAAAAGCCGTTCAACTTCTGAGGCTATACGCTTGCCCCGAGCTGAAATCTCTGCCTGAAGAAATCTGTGAGCTGCCAGGACTAAAGTACCTTGACATCTCTCAATGTGTCAGCTTGAGTTCTCTTCCAGAAGAGATGGGAAAGCTAAGAACACTCGAGAAAATCGACATGAGAGAATGCGGCGTCTCGAGTATACCGAGATCTGCGGTTTCATTGACCTCTCTACGCCATGTAATATGCGACGTAGATACTCTCTGGATGTGGGAGGATGCCGAGAAGGCGGTTCCAGGACTTCGTGTTGAAGCCGCTGAAAAATGCTTCAGCGTGGATTGGCTCGACGAATAAGTTCTTGATTCTCTCTCTCTTCGAGCCCTTGGAATCATGTTTTATGTATTGCTTATTGTTAATCTGCAGCAAACTTTTGTATATATTCCATTAACGTTTCAAAACTATGTAATATTCATATGATAATCAGATGTTGTTAGTATCATTTCGGTTTTTTTACCCTTTAACGGAATGAAGTTAATACCGAACTGTGATACTATTTCAAGCCAGGGAGGGAGGCGAGTGGCTTCATTGGGACTACAAGCATCGGCCTTTCGCGCATTGTTGAACAAACCGAAGTGATGAATGCAACTAGCATCGAAGCGATGGAGAAGAAAAGAATGGCTAGATCCAATATCATCTTTCATCATAATTTGTATTAGAAAATACCCCAAATCCTAAGTTTCTTTCCTTAATTGACATTTTAAATATGTGTAACGTAAAGAAAAAACACTATCCAACTAAACCATCACGATTTTTTTTTTTGATAACCGGGAGGTTCAGAGCCCGTAGACTCCTAACTCCCATAGCAGGATCAGACGAAGTGAGACACTCGCCTTTGGCCAACCAACGCTCGAATCCGTGACCTCCTCTTTTTTTCTTCACATCCGAAAATTGAAATCCTCAAAATGACCCCCTCGGGGCTGACCAAACTCCGAAATGGTATGTTGTTGATGTTGTTGCTGCTGCTCGGACCAATCCATGGCTGCTAAATTATTAGTATCGACCGTAGTTATGTCGTGTATACTCGACCTTTTCCTCTCCTTTTTCACCGAGTTTTGTCTAAGGAAATACTTTTGCGCGTGGCTCGCGACTTGCGTCGGTGTTCTCGTCACCACGACGTTTCTCGATATGCTTCTCCAATCTCCTTTACCATATCTCTTTAATCCGATCAAAAACAATCTGCATTATCATCATCATAAAGATTAAATACTTTTATCACCAAAAATGGTTACAAAATTAAACCGGGGTTTATAGCTCTGGTGGTAAAGAGCTCACGGCTGTGAGTTCCGCCACTTGGGTTTGAAGGATTTCACATGCGGCCTTCATCGCTCTAAGACCTGTCCTTGTGTGACCGCGGATCCCCTGTGGACCGTTGGTTCCTCGGACTTCTACCGGCTAGTCTGAATTCACCTTGGTGAGGGCCAAGACACCCGAGTTATCAAAAAAAAAATGGTTACAAAATTTATGCGTTACATACTTGTGTTCATTTTCAGACCAAGGAGTTCCTCTTTTCCTTTCGCTTTCGCCGTGTTTGGGACCCAGCGAGATTTGACTGGCCGAGTCCCAACACGCAGCCGATGAGTCATCCATGTAATCAGGGACATGGACACGACCAGAATCGATCTGGAAAACGTCGTGGACCAACGCTTCGTAGTGTTCACTGATCTCATCAGGCGTTTTGTGAAGCTGATCAGCGATTATCTCCCAACGATTCGGAGAATCTTCGGGGAAAAGCACCAATGCTTGCTCGAACATCTTATCCTCTGTTCTCGTCCACTGACTTGAGGCCATATTTAAAAAGACTGTCGAATAGTAAAGTTACAAAAATATCTGAAATTTGTTGTAGAAAACTGTTGAAGATTCTGATAGATTTATATAGATTTTCTCGGAATTTTTCTTGGGAAAGTTAGAAAAATTTTGCTGGAAAATCAAAAATAAAGAAGAAAGAAGAAACTCAGACACCAACTTCAACACGGTTTCTCTGCAATTGGGATGTCTTTTGTCTCTGTCTTTTTTTCTATTTATTTGATTTTAGATTTTAACACTAAATTTTACACTGTCACACTTACTTTTAAAACTTTTAAAAATTTTATTTATAATCATATGCCCCTTCTATTTTCCAATAATATTGGAACACATTAGCTAATTATAAAAACGACCGACTAAAAATAGGAAAAAACAATCTAGAAAGTTTTGTAAAAACTGTAGTTTTTGTTCTTGGGTAAAGACAATTATATCATGTTAAAAAACAACAACAAAAAATTGCGATGCCTAAATACTCTTTGGCTCATTTATTACGTACCGCAAAATGAAGTGTAGTAGCCATCAAATTGTTCAAAACTTCACCTATAAGTATAATGTTCATTGTTTCATATGATTTAGAATTCGAATGGTAACGACGGTTTTGATGGTGCGGGAAAAACGAATTTTAACTGCGATGCGTTTCAATTGCGCTACGAGCGGAATGCAAGATAAGTGCGGTTACGGTAAAAGAAAAAAACGGTACGAAAAATGTTGTTTGGTAAAAAATAATTTACGGTACAGAATTAATGTGTTAATTGGTGAAAAAGAAAATTAAAAATTTTTTTTATAAATAAAATAATTTTTACTTATCTACTATCACAATAATTTTTCGGTTTATAAATATTTAAATGGTTATAATAGTGGTAAGCAAAAGTAAATTAGTAACCTTGGTTCAGTTTTATTCTCTCTCGATTCGACTTCGGTTCAGTTAACTAAGCTCTGGTGTCTTCCGAACTGGCTTACGCTTCTTGAAACTCGTTGTCTTCTCCTCTGGAATGAAGAGTGTAGCCTTCTCAGTTTTCAACATCTATTAAAAGGATTGAAAGAAACGTATCATTAGTCAATTTCAAAATTTTCGTAGAAAATACAAACACTACCTCCTCAGTCAAGGGAATGGATGTCTCTGCTCCGTCCTCCACTACTGCGCGGACAAGCTTCATTGCAGCTTCTGCCTTTTGAAGGCAACTAGTAGGCGCATTCGACTCTTCGTACCCCAATATTGACTGCATGAACGAAAAAGTTAGCTTTATTCAAGCAAAAAACAAAGACAAATATCTTTTCAAAAGCTTTACCTTGCAGAGATAGTTCAGAGAAGGCTTTCGAGGCTTGCATGTTATCTCGAATTCCATGCATAGAGTGCATGTATCAAAAGATCTCTTGCTCATCGGAGGAGTCTTACCGGAGTAAGCATACTTAAACACAAGTGATGTGTCTATCCTTCTTGTGTGATCCATCTTCAGTGCTGAAAATAGGGAGTTAGATACTATTTAGTAAAGAGAACTTTGAGAGTAAGTGAGTAACAAAATTAGAGCTAGTTATTACCTTCTAGGTCTTTGTTCAGAAAATGACCAACCATTATGGTATCCACAGAAACTTTCATGCGCAGTTTTTCCTGCGACAATGATTCAGCATATGACAATTGAAATTGCAAAGGTATATATAAACATAAGTGATGTTCGTTTAGCAGAAACAGCTTTCTACGGCTGCGTCTGCGTCAATCTCGTTTGATTGTTGTTTGTTTGGCAGATGCAGCAGTAGCCGCAAGAAATTGTTCGTTTAAAAGACGCAGAAAGTTGACGCAGACGCTAGCGCAGAAAATTTTTGACGCAGACGTTGATAAAATCAGCGTTTGTCGCGTTTCGCAGCGCGTAGTTACAGTGTCAATCAAACGAACAAACTTTTATGTAAAATATAGACGCAGACGCAACCGTAGGAAGCTGCGTCTGCCAAACGAACAACACTATAGTCAAATTGCAAGAAATACCTGAATATCTGCGACAGACAAAGCATTCTCAAGATCTACAGAAGTGAGTCCGGTAATATCGGTTCTGTAGTCGGAGACTGCTCGATTCGGTTTCAAGAACTCGTCAAGAATCACCTTATAATCAGGAGTCAACTGCAACAACTCTAACAGCAGCTTCACTCCCATCTTCACAGAGAACCATCTCACAACACAGAGAAATTGCATCGATCTTCACGCACACAGATGGTCTGTATTTGTTCCTCCCAATCCCAGTCACAATCCAATCCTGTTTTACCAAATCCAAAAGGTTGTCAAAATTGTTAAGTTGTGTGGATTTTGAGTTTGAAATTTAGAAACACAAACCCAATATTCTAGAATTAGCTAGCGCCTAGCAAAACGGGATTAAACAGGATTAGTTTTTGGATTATTTTGATATTTTTAATTTAATTTAATTTTTATAAATATATAATAAGCTTATAATTTTGAATTTTAGATTTTTTTTATTTGTTTTTAGTATAAAAAATAACTAATTTATATAATTTTAGTGATTATAATATATTTTTATTTGATTTTACATAGTTAAAGTCTGCTTGAAAAAATAGGTCTAGTCTATACGCAGAGGAGTAATCGGTCTAGGCGGGAATTTTTAGAACAGAGCACAAACCTCACACGGGGACAAAAAGTAGTCCAATGAGCAGTCTTCATGAGCAATAGTGATTCGAACGAGCTTCTGCCATTTAGAGAAGGCATCGAATATTTCCCTCAAGCATATAGTCTTGTCCACAAGTGGTTGTGAGAGCAACCGAGCTAGAACACGGCTGGAACTAAGAAGCCAAGCTTCTAATAGCTGATAGAGAGTAAACAAAACCCATTAACAAATGATCAAACATTTGTTTCTGTGAATGATAACCGTTCGGATTATGTGGAAACTACTCAACAACCAATCATAACAGACGCGAAGCAATAGTAAAATCACCAATACGAAGTCGGAAAAAAACAGTTGTAAATATTAGGGATAAGTATCTCACATTCCATTCATTGCCAATTGGTTTTGAGTTGGAAATTCATGTAAGTTAACATGATATAACATGGTATCAGAGTCATCATCTCGGGAGGGCGTATTAGAGATAAGTATCCACATCGAAAGTTGGAAGGGATCGTAACTAATATATAAGTGATACAGAGAGTTTGATTGATTACCTGCAAATCCTCTTTCTTATGGAGGGTCATCAAGAAATCGACGAAATCTACCTTGTGTCGGGCAGAAGGACAAATAAGCCGTTGTCCGAGTTGTGGATCATCAAATTTCAGAAACTCCTCCCATGTTCCGTGGTGGCCTTCTAAGCCTCGACTACGGACTACGTGCATCAGTTTTAGCAGCTCCTATTAACAAAAACCATGAATTAGAACCAACAACACAAAAAAGATACAAAAGAGAGAGAGTGACTAACGTTTCTATCCACTGAGTTTAGCAACTACTCCATCACCCAAGATGGTACCAGAGATTATATTAACATGAATGAATATACGAATTTTATTAATAAAACATTCTAAACACCAAACATGGTAAACAAAACCGGCAAAAGCAAAGCTTTTCCGAAGCCAAAAGCGGACAAATCCATTAAAAGACTCTCGGAGCCAAAGCCGGTAAAAGTACCGAAATCAAAAATTCTAGATGTTAAAAAAAATGATGAATGAATATACTAAAACATCACAGAAACTTTTAATTCATCACTAAAATAATCACCATACACATTAAAAAAGGGGAAAAAATGTACTCTCACAAGGCATAAACTGAAAAGAAACTCGCACAATTGTGAAACACAAGCCAAAAAGTTTGGCTTGGGTGAGTTTATTTATTTGGCTTGGCTCTCGTTTTAGGGTTAGGGTGAGTATATTTATTTGGCTTTGCTCCCGTTTTAGGTTTGATAGTATTGGTTCGGTTTTTTAGGTTTTTCAGTTTTGGTTCGGTTCGATTTTTGCCCGGTTTTATACCTAATTACGGCAATAAAGTTGCCTGCTTAATTTTTGCTGCAAAACATATTTAAAAACCTTTTACAAGGGATTCTTAATTTTTAAAAACTCTTTGTAATAAGATAATATTATTATTTTTTTCTAAAAACCCTCTAAATATATGCATTAACCCATAAGTAATTTGTGGAAGCCCTTCGGTCCAGTGGTTGACCAAGGGTTAATTAATGTTTCTACACCAGGAGGTCAGGGGATCGGTTCCCCGAAAATGCGATTATTGCAGATTAATGGAAATATTCTTATAGGAAGTTTTCAGCGTGGTGCAAGCGAGGACTGTTCGTCATGCCAGCAGATGGAACGGAAAGATCTGTCCGGTAAAATATTGTCTTTATAGTTGTTTCTCAAAAATTTGCAGTAGTAATATTTCAGACGATTAAAAAAATTAGAAGTAATTTACTTTGATTTTATTAATAATTACATACAAAAACACATATTTAGTAATTTAATAGATGGGACTCTTAGCCAAGTATTATTTAATTGGAACTTAAGCCCAATGGGCCAAATGTTACTAATTAAAACCCTAACGAGATTCTTCATTAGTATAAAAAGCTTCAAAATTTTATCTCCTTCGTCTTCGTTTCTTCATTTTCGCCGCAGCTTCATCTTCCTCTCACAGGTACGTTCTGTTTCACATAGAAACTCTTGTCATTGTCTTAAAGAACACATAGTAAACAAACTAAAGAACCTTGTTCCTTACGTTATGCTCTGTTTTCAATGTTTCTAAAGTTGTAGTTTAGTAGATTTTGTAAATCTTGATAAGATAATTGCAAAAATTAATGAAATGGGTTTGATTATCACATGATTCTGCTTTGATTTTGATGATAAAGTTTCACACTTTCGTTCGAGTTCACTGTTTATACCTTGATGGATATATCTTCTTGCAGAGTTTACTTAAAACATGGGTCGTGTAAGAACAAAGACAGTGAAGAAATCTTCACGACAAGTAATCGAAAAGTATTACTCTCGAATGACTCTTGACTTCCACACAAACAAGAAGATCTTAGAAGAAGTTGCAATCATTCCTTCGAAGAGACTTCGTAACAAGATTGCTGGATTCTCTACTCACTTGATGAAACGTATTCAGAAAGGACCGGTTCGTGGAATTTCGCTTAAGCTTCAAGAAGAAGAGCGTGAGCGTCGTATGGACTTTGTTCCTGATGAATCTGCTATTAAGACTGATGTGATTAAGGTTGATAAAGAGACTCTAGAGATGCTTGCTTCTCTTGGAATGTCTGATGTTCCCGGTTTCTCTGAAGCCGAGCCACTAGTTGCACCGGGTTTTGGCAGGCCACCGAGAAGATACTGAGTCATAGTTTCGACTATAATCAAGTCTGAGATCGGTTCTTTGTTACGGTTAGGGACATAGACATTGTGGTTCATGGAGAGTTTATTGGTTCTTTTGATTTGAAAGATTTAAGTGAGAAACTGAAAGTGATAATCTTTTACTTTTTAATGTTTGAAACTGAAAGTTCTGAAGATTTAGAGTCAAAAACTGGAGTTTATGGTGTTAATCTTAACTCTGTTCTTGTTTCTTGTAGTACAAGTAATAGAAACTTGGTCTTGTTGATGATTGTTTCACAAATAAACATTTCATACACCAAAACTAATCATAAATTCGAAAGAACGCATAATTGTTATCCATCATTGAGAAGGTTATAGGATAAGAATAAATAAAACTTTGCATTAATAAGTGTTGTTCGTTTGGCAGCCGCAACCGCAGATGTAGCTGCTTTTTTTTTATAATTCAGATAATTTGGATCTTGAGGGATCAATGATACAACTCGCTTGAGTCTTTTTCAGACAAGAGGATCAAAGCTAGCCGACTAATCCTAGGATCCGGAGAACCATGTGAAAGCTCCGATAGTCAATCCAAATCGAACCCAGGTTACGAAAGTCCACCTAAGACTCCTTTACCACTTGAACCAATTCGGATTGGTTAACAATACTGTTCTTATTCCATTTTCCTACCTTCCTTCTCTTCTTCCACTTTTCCATCGCATTATTGTTCGTAAATTCTTAAGACATTTGATCTTCTATGAAGAGATTAATGAAGTGCGGGGTCAAGAAAGAAATTGTCTTTGTTTTTTTGTTCATCAAATCGTTTTGAAAATTGAAATAGGAAAAACAAAAGTAACAAGTCAAAATCTAGTTGGGGCAAAGAGAAGTTGTGAGACGGTGGCCATGTGGCCTCCTTAATAACATTTGAAGTTCTAGGTACACACATACATGACCTTAGCCCTTAGGCGTTACATTATCATTCCCATTTATATAAAATTATCAACGACTTGTCCCTAACCTTCATAACTATATTTCATTCATAAATGTGACAACAAAACTAGCCTTTCTTGGTATTGAATATAATGAGACATTGCTTTTATTAGTAGCATGCAATATGTTCATCACACATACTAGCTAGTGCATTCTAGATATGAAACCTATTTATCAAGTAGGTTTCTACTTTGCGTTCATGCAAATATAACTTTATCGATTGTCCCAGATCGGTAGTCCAAAATACAATTGGCCAATATATAAGTGTTGTGGCAATCGTCTACTCTTGAACTAGCTTTTAGGTGTGAGTTAAGCTCACATTTACTAATAAACTTGATATTAATGGTATCAGAGCAATTATTTTGCTTAGGCCCAGTAAAGTACTCGATTGTGGGCGTACCTCGTGGCTATCCACGAAAAACTCCACGCTCCAGATGTCCAGACCTGAGCGTGAGGGGGGTGTATCAACTGTCCCACATTGATAGTCTAAGGTGCAATTGACCAATATATAAATGTTTTGGCAATCCTCCACTTTTGAGCTAGCTTTTGGATGTGAGTTATGTCTATAATTACTAATAAACTTGAATGTGTATGAGTGTATAAACATGTATATTTATTAAATTTTTAAAGCAAACAAAACGGACCCATGAAGTGTTAGTTATGTGACATAATAATTGTAGATTATTTGTTCTAAACTTCTAACTAGTTTCATCATTAATTAATATTCAAATAATGAAGCACATTTAGAGAAAAAAATGTTAAGTAAATGGTACTATTATTCATATATTAGGTTGCTAGTTACAAGTATAAAATTAAATAACTAATCATGAGAGTCAACGTGCTACATGATGTTTCCATGCATTGCTGGTTTTGTCTGTTGTTCGATTAGTTCAAGTAATGCTCTTTTCATGCAATTATTGATCTTCATATATTAAATCAATTAATTAGTCATTGCAATTATTCACAAAATATTAGTTTTTTAATTAGTAAAACTCTTTAGAACAATATGATTTGGTTGGTATAGTCTAACTAAATAGTATTATTAAACTTCCTAATCACATTTTAATTAACCAACCAAAGTAATTAGAATGTTTTATGTATTATTATAAACAAAACATTTATTAACATTTATTAATATTATTAGTAATCGTTATGATTAATTAGTCTCAAATTCGAATGATTTGATATAGAGTCCAACATACGTATAAATTGGTCACACGAGCAAAATAATCGTATCTTTTTTTAGCTTTTAGTTTATATGCTACTCCTTTTTATAAGTATATATCAAAGCATAAATGTTTTCTTCTTGTCAAAATGTGTTTTTTTATAATGATTTTAAAGGAGAGTTTATATTATGATTTGATTCATTTCTATATAATATCACATATATATATATAAAGATGATAATGTGCATTTATCTTTATTTCTTTACTAAAGAATGCAAATAAATACTAAGAACAATATTGACCATTTATCATATCTACCTACTTTATTAATAACAGTTAGTAAATATCAATATCAACAATATTTGAGGTAAATTCTTTATAATACTTTATATATGTATTGATAGATAAAATAAATAAATAAGAGAAAAAGATAGTTTCAATCGCCGTAGTAGTAGTTGAGAAGTTACTTCTAATAAGATTTCTTACAACTATATGCTTGACACTTATTTTTTATCAAAAAATAATCATATAAAAATATTGCCTTTAATTAACAAATTGAATAATCTATCATTTTAAACATTTATATTTTTAAACCAAATATTAACAACAAGAGGAATTATATTGAAAAAAAAAGAGGAATTATGTAGAAGTGACATAACTTAATATGATTGATACAAAACATTTAGAAAAACAGTGGAAAACAAAGTATATGAGTTAAATAAAATTATAAGAATATATCGTGTTTAGTTTGAGATGTAAAAATATTTAATAGTAGATGGAAAATTTTGAAAATTCACAATTAATATATGCGTGATTCAACGGTGAACCTCTTTAATTCTTCACATGAGGTTTGCACTATCTCTTTTTTTTTTTTACGTTTCTTTTATTTTCCAATATCTATCCCAAAAATTAGTAAAAATTTTAGTCATAAAATGCTGCTAAAAGTCATAAATAAAGAGAAAATTATATATAAAATTGAGAAAAATATTTGACATGACGAGCCAATGGACAAGAATGTAGTAGCGTCAATCAACCTTTATATATATAAAATTTTATAATATTACTATTATTATACATTATTTTATATTGAGATTTGTTTTCTGCAACATTTTTTCTTGTAAGGAAAATCCTTTTTAATATTATATGTATATTTTTATGATTAATTTACAGAAATACACTTAAAAGGAAAAGAAATTTTACATTTACACCTGTCTTTTAATGGTTCTCAAATATACACCTCCTATTTGCACAAATAGAGTTTAGGGTTTAAGATTTAGTGATTAGGGTTTAGGGTTTAGCTATTAGGGTTTAAAGTTTAGGAATTATGGTTTAGGGTTTAACGTTTAGGATTTTTTTTAGTCTAGGGGTATAATGGTCTTTTTCATTAAAAAAGAAGGTGTAAAAATAAAATTTTTTCAAGTAGGGGTATTTTTGAAAAACAAACAATATAAAAGTGTATTTTTGTAAGTCTCCCTATTTTTATTGGAATTTCTCTTTTATCTACTTATTTATTTATCTCTTTCTTATTTTCAACAGAATTAAATGCTATTGATAAATCATAACTTCATATTTCATTTTCATAACCTAAATTCATATTCAGAAAAAAATCCATTTACGATGTCGTGGTCTTTTTTATATATATTAGTATATTACTTCAAATTCACTTCTCCAACAACTAGTGAAGCTTATAATTATGTGTTTTATCTACTCTATAAAAATAAATTCATTCTAAAAAATTAATTATACAAAGTCTACATGGATCAGTTCAGTAATAACTTAACAAATAAAATAAATATATATCTAGACTAATAAATACATATTATTTTCAATTAATTAATCTGATTTTTATCAATATGAATATTTATCAAATAGTTTTTTTAAAAATAATAACTATATATAAAAATAAGGGAGACTTACAAAAATACATCTTTGTATTGTCTGTTTTTCAAAAATACCCCTGTTTGAAATTTTTTTATTTTTACACCTCCCTTTTTAATGAAAAGACCATTATATCCTTAGACTAAAAGAAATCCTAAACGTTAAACCCTAAACCATAATTCCTAAACTTTAAACCCTAATAGCTAAACCCTAAACCCTAATCACTAAACCTTNAGGTGTATATTTGAGAACCATTAAAAGACAGGTGTAAATGTAAAATTTCTTTTCCTTTTAAGTGTATTTCTGTAAATTAATCTAAAAATAATACACAACATAATATACAATAAATATATGTATAATCAAATATATATTAGATTAATTTACAGAAATACACTTAAAAGGAAAAGAAATTTTACATTTACACCTGTCTTTTAATGGTTCTCAAATATACACATCTTATTTGCACAAATAGGGTTTAGGGTTTAAGATTTAGTGATTAGGGTTTAGGGTTTAGCTATTAGGGTTTAAAGTGTATGAATTATGGTTTAGGATTTAACGTTTAGGGTTTCTTTTAGTCTAGGGGTATAATGGTCTTTTTCATTAAAAAAGAGGTGTAAAAATAAAAAATTTTCAAACAGGCGTATTTTTGAAAAACAGACAATACAAAGATGTATTTTTGGATTAAACGTCAATGATGAACTAGACCTAACCCCTGGGTGTGAGGCCAGCCCACGGATAGACTCCCTCGCTGGGTATTCAAATGGACCGAAAACAAGGACCCATATCCGTGTGGGTGAAAAGGAACAATGTGACTTAGTTTCTGCGTAGCAGGTGGATCGAACTCTGATGGTGTTTGCCACCAGGTTCCATCCCCTTATCACCAGACCACAAGCCTTTCTCGTGTGTGACATTGAGTTGTAAATGATAATAGAAAATATTTGATAACGAGATATATTATTAGTTTTTTTAGAAAAAAAAATTGTATAGTTATTTTAATCAATTATTTAGACATTATTATAGTGCACAAAGAGCCAAAACAAAATTTGGATTGTATCAAATCATAATTTGGAAAGAACTATTCAAATCTCGATTTTACATAAACAAAACCAAAAAATTCAACCCAATTAAAAAAAAAAAAAACACACAACATCAATCTTCTTAATTTAGTTTAGACTTTACACTAAAGAAGTATAAGCAACTTTAGTTGTTATAAATTCAACATTAAAAAATTATTACTATTAATAAAAATTTAATACTTAAATAACTAAAAAAATTAAATTTAAATAAACACATGACTGGGACCCACACAAAGTTTCCTCTTATATCATTCTCCCTCCCAAACTCTTACAGAGCTCAAGAAAAAAAAAATTCATTTCAATGGTGAAGAAGAAGATGAAGAAGCTCTCTTCTTTGTTCAACGTCGTCGCCGGAGCCGGAGGATTGTTCTCCGTTCATCTTTGTTATAATGCTAAAACCCTTTCTTTTAGAGTCGACGACGATATGATCAAGACGGTGAACTCTGTTTTATTCGAACACAACCACTGTAATAATAAAGATGTGTTTGAGTCGGAGACGCCTGAGTCGTGGTTCACGAACTCGTCGGAGACGGCGAGTCACTCGACTGAGTCGGATCAAGAGCTTGACTCGGAATCTCTTGAGATGGTTGTGAGAGGAGTTGTTAGATCATCGGAGAGATTGTTCTACGATCCGTTAGTCACGAGCTCGATTTTGGAAGAGACGGAG
Organism: Anastatica hierochuntica; assembly: GCA_900406275.1. Classification (NCBI taxonomy): domain Eukaryota; kingdom Viridiplantae; phylum Streptophyta; class Magnoliopsida; order Brassicales; family Brassicaceae; genus Anastatica; species Anastatica hierochuntica. The sequence continues at coordinate 57,016 of OVAN01000203.1, read as the reverse complement.
GAGAAATCGAAATCGGCGGCGGCGGGTGGTGAGGATCAGGAGGAGGAGGAGGAAGAGGAGGAGGATTGTGTAAATTCGGCGGCGGAGATTGAGGAGATCAGTGTGGCGGTAGCGATGGAATCGGAAGATCCGTACGGAGATTTCCGGCGATCGATGGAGGAGATGGTGAGGAGTCACGGCGAGTTGGTTAAAGATTGGCGGAGGTTGGAGTCGATGCTTGCTTGGTACTTGAAGATGAATGGGAGGAGAAGCCACGGCGTAATCGTCTCCGCCTTTCTCGATCTTCTCTCTGGACTCTCCGATTCCGGCGCCGCCGCGTCTTGTTCGGTATCGGAATCGGCTCATTACTCAACCGCCGTATCGTCTTTACCGTCTTCGCCGGAATATTCGTCATCCTTAGGTCGGACGGAGATTGAAGAGGAAGAGAAACGGAGCTGTTAAAGATTTGGTTTTAGTTTAATCTTTTTGCTTTTTTGGATTATTAGATTTGACTTTTTTTTATTTCTGTAAAAAGTAATTAGTGGTTAGTGTAAAACCATATATATAGATTTAAAATATGTTTTTAGAGCAATTTATAACTTCAATAGTGAAAGTAATATTGTATAGTTATCCCGTTGAATGGAACTACTGCACTATTGTTTCTAGACATCTTATACGAGTATAGGCCATTATGTTTCGGCTCATTTGCAAATCCGGATAGCAAATTTATCTGTGGGTGACTCACTTCAAGAGATTAGTCTGAATTTGTTTAGGTTTAGGATCATCCATAATCCATACATATAAAGTTAAAAGGACTAAATATTTGCCTATCCGACTTGGTTTGAATCTAATTCGGATCTCAAAATCTAGAACCCTACAATACATATTCAGATAATTGGTCATGTTCTGATTTTTAGGTTCGGATTGAAATAAGTTCATATTGGATATATATGAGATTTTTTCAGATATTTTGGGTATTTCGAGTTTACAATTGATTAAGTATAGAAATCAAGAATATTCACAGTTTGTTGCGTATATAAATACTACTATATATAGCATGAGATAGTATATAACTTTTGTGAGATTTGAATTTGTATTAAATAGAAAAGTGAAGTGTATTTACGAGTTTGGGTGCATTAAAAAGAGAATGTTGGTCTATAGTAACACGATAGTGAAATGTAACAAAAGATATGAAATTGTAGAATAGAGTAACATGACATTAGACACAAAGCAATGGTGGTGTTTTGTTTTGATGTGGTCACACACATACATACACATACACCTTATGTACATCATAAACCTACTTCTCCCTTATCTCTTTCCATTTATTGCTCTACTACATTTATTTCTGGGACCAACTTAGACGACGACGTTTCCTTTTTTTTTCTTTACATTGTTTCATGTCACTATTGTGTGAATAAAAAAAATCAAATTAAAAAAGCTGTTAAATTTTTTTATATGGCATTCATTAATACTAAAAAAAACTCTCGCCAACTAATACACTAAACAAGTGATGTTAAAACTGAAATTTTGTTTATAAATTTGTAATACGAAACTAGGGAATATATATATAGTTAAAATAAGAAAAACAAATTTGTTAGAAAAGGATAATACCTAAAATTATAAATTTGTAATATCTAAAAATTTAAAAATAATTTATTTTATCGGGCCCAAAAACATGTTATGTCAAGAATGAGACAAAAGAAAAGAGTGGACATTTAGATTTGACAGTGAAGGCCCATTTGTAGAAGGTTCTTAGATTGAGACCACTCCGGTTTATTTTGGTTTAGATAAAAATCAAACCAAATTGCTTTTGGAATTCAGATTTCACAGAAGACCAGACAATCAAATGAAAACCTAAAAGACGAAACTTGAGCCGCAAGGAACATTGCCAAGTAGAAATACAAGTGATGATCATATCAGACCCTTAAACAACAAACATCGAATAAAGCTGTTCCTTAAATTGAAGCAGTGTTTTAAGAAACTTAAGACACTAAACATTATAATGTGTGTGGTTTCTTTTATCTAATGCGAGTCAGGATCTTTACCAAAACCCATCATGGCATGAGTGGCTAGCATCAATCCTCTTCGACCGATCTCCATAACCCGCCCGACCAACGGGAAACTAACCGTCTCTCTGTTCCTTAGAGGTTTCTTATCCCACCTTTCATTCATTAAAACCAGTTAAAGGAGATATGGTATGCAATTTACTCTGTTGTTTTGAGGATAAAAAGGATGGAGTTATATTAGTTATTACCAGTCTTCGTGTCGAACAATCTTCCCGTTCTCGACATAGAGTTTAATGAGAGAGATCATATCTATGTTCTTCCCCATGATCTTGTAGTGTTGTTTGTTGTCAATTAGTATCTGTTTTTTTGTTTCTTTTTTAGTGACATTATGTTTATACTGTCTAGTAACATGGCTAAAAAACAAGGATTCTAACCTCTTTCTTCCCTGGCGCGATTTCGCTTTCTTGAATATGGTATTCGACTATTCTTGACTCACCAAACACCTATAACACGAAAGAGTATGATGCGAGTGATTGAGTCTTTTGCAAGCAAATAGTTCGATCTTGGTGATTATGAATATCGAAAGGAGGAACAAAGGAGAGTGATATTATATACATACCTTAGAGAGTGAATAGAATGCCGATTTGATTTGCTTCACCCTGAAGAAATCAATGCAAATTGTAAGCAAGAATAAAAGAGTTTATGAAGAGCACACTAGTTGAGAAGTTTGACATACCCTTGAGCATGTGTTAAAGGGTCTTCAAAAGAAGCATTTGGTGCATACATATCGAAATCATTAGCTTTTGCACAAGCCCCATACCTAAAAAACAATATCGTAAAACTCGAGTTTAGATAATTCAGAATCTTGTTCTCTCTTGTTGTTCACTAAATGCCATCGAACTCCATTCATACTCACAATCCAAAAACTCAAAAAGGATGTATGATATGAACAACAGCACTTCTCATCTACCATTAATATATATTGTTGAAACTTGTGGCGCAAGAAACATATCAACAGAGTAAGTAGGCACTCAAATTACTTAGATCACACCACAATCTCTCTCTCTCTCTCTGCTACATAATTACAATCAAATTGATTTGCAATGATCTACGGTTAGGCTAGTAAACCGAACCAAACCGAATCGAATTGAAAACTATAGAACAGGACTCACAAGTTAAGAATATGAGGCATGATTGTATCAGCGAATCGCTTAGGCGTTTTCAATTCACAAGCTCCTTTGCCTTCACATTCCCAAGCTGGATCCATCATCGATTCAGATTCATCTGATACAAACCGCAAAAAAAACAACGATCATCATCATCACCAGAACGACGACAAAAATCGAAGAAGAACAATCAAGCAGATTCGTACAGCAATACAAAAACGAATTCAAATGGATTTCGATTTCAAACGAACCTGGACTCGTGTTGTTGTGTTTCCCCATTAGATCTCGATCGATGTTTCAGATATTTGCGAAGAGGTGAGAAGTGGAAGACGAAAATGAAAGAGAGTGATAATATTTGTGAAATTGATGAAAAATATCTTCGTGGTGAATTAGTCTCCACGTGGCCCAATCATATCCATAAATGTTTTTGTCGTCCAATTTTTTTTTGATATTAATAAACCCATAAAGAACATTTACTTGGCCCAAGTATGGCCCAAAATATATTACAAAATAAATTTATTAAACATATGAGCTTAAGGTATATAATATAAATTATTCATTTTGAAAAGAGAAAAACTTAGAACAAAATGAAAAAGTAAAGTTTTATTCTTAGGTTTATCCATGATGTTTTGGTATATATTAAAAAAAGTTATAAATTTTAAGCTTATAAATAGTATTTTCTTCGTTTTGTAGTACGTATCGTTTTAAACTACAAATTTTGTTTAATTATAAGTGTCGTTTAGTTTTTTGTATAAATTTATTTCAGTTTTACCTCTATACTTTTAACTTATTAATCAAAAAAATCAAATAAAACAACGTATCAAATGTTTTTTTCCGGTTCTGAAATTCAGCATTTAATAAAAGTTGCAATCAATATAGAAAAAATGACGGTTTTGTATATTTATCGAAGTAATCATACTGTTTTCTAAAGGTAAATTTGTAAATAGAAGATCGAAAGTGCATGCTTGTCCAGCCTTCTCCGTCTCTAATATATATTTATAGTACAAAGGGTTTTTTTTTTTAGAATAAAACGTCTTCGTTACAACAAAAAAATGATATTATATACAAAATAGTTTATTTACTCTTTAAAACCAAATACTATACTCTATACGCACGCATACAAGTTGACGCATGCAACTTTCTAAACTTTAAGCAAAAGATCAGAAATTATTTGGATTTTGATATCTAGAAAGAAGTCTACGTTAAACCATAAAAAAAAAAGATTGTTTCATTAGCTTGAACTTATTTTTTGTTTGTTTGACATAAATCTTAATCGTAATATTTAATTAGTTGTTAATCTAACCATCTTATCATAAGACTCATAACATATAATAATATTAGCATTATTCATTCATTGTAAGTCCCCACACATAATTAATACAAATGAAAACACTAAGATCTCTCAACTTTGCGTAAACAAACACAAAGAAGTTGATATTATAATAACTTTAAAAAACTTTTTGAGTTTTGGATCACAGCTGTTTAATTTTGTAGAGTGGTTTTAATCGATAACAGCTGTTTTTATTGGTCAAAGTCTATTTTTAAATTTAGAGTTAATTTTTTAAGTAATAGCTATACTAAGGAGATAAATTATATGCTTTGTCACATCATATTCTGCTCTATTATATGGTAAGTGGAGTTAGTTAAGTTAATTACTTTTTTAAGAGATTTTAGTACTTTTTGAACAATTTGATGACACAAATGTGAATCAATCATCACTACTCAACACATTATATGATACACAAAAAGCTCTTTTTGCTCTAAAATAAACTCTTCTTCCTGAACATTCTAGATTTAATTAAATGTGAAAATACAAAAGCAAAAATTAAATTTTGAAAATGCAAAATCAAAAATTAAAATTTCTTTTATTAGTATTAAATAGGCCTAGGCATTCGAGTCCCCTTCGGGTTCGAGTTCCGTTTAAAAAAAAAGTTCTAAGATCTATTCAGATTTTTTTGAAATTTTGTTTGGGTTTCTTCGGGTTCGGATCGTATTTAGTAAACCATCCAAAACCTAGATGCACCCGAATATTTTTCGAGTTCGGCTATTTTCGACCTTTTCAGGTTTGAGTATTTTTCGAGTTTACCATTTTTTCGGGTTTTACAGATTTCATATTTGAGTTCAGTTCAGAGTTTTCTTAATATTTCGGGTGTTTAGAGATTCAAGTTCGAAATTTTCAGATTAAATATGACAAATATATACGTATAAGGGTAAAGACATATGTATATGTGTGAAAATTTCGGTACATCCATATACTAATTCGAGTATCAGGTTCGGTTTGGATAAAATTCGTTCAAATTTTTCACACGTTTTTTCGGATTCCGTCTCGAGTTTTTCGAATTGGGTTCGGTTCGGATTTTCGGGTTCGTTTTTTTCCCCCAAACCCTCGTATCAAGTACGGATGGGTCAAAAGGGCCCAAGAAGGTGACCGTACACGCCTCAAATCACTAAAGCCAATTAAGGGTTTTGATTCTTTAGCCTTCTTCATCTTCATCTCTCTGCGTATACATTCTCTTTACTTCTTCTTCTTCTCTTACCTTTTATACGCTGCTGTGAAAAAAAAAAGAAAAAGCTAAACGAATAAATTCCTCTTCTTTTTTTACAAAGTTTCAACAAGAAGACGATCGCTACACACTCGCATTGCTCCTTTTGTCTACTCTCTTCACCAGAGAACTCGGAGGTAAAAAATGAGAAACTCTCGACGACGATTGAAGAGTTCTTCACTCGATCTTTCTTTGCTCTGTTTTTGAACTTTTATGAATGAATTGTTTGATTCTTCGATTCAAACCCTATAGATTTTCTGGGTCTGCTTAAATTTCAGTTTTTTAGAGAACTTTCAATGGCGTTTTTGTTTATCTCAAGCATTGTGATAATGGGTCTTTAGGTAGGTAACTGTTTCATTGATTCAATGTTGTTTTTTGTTTAAAGTTTCTTTCTTTTGTCGTGTGGGGTTAATACAAAGAATGGTTGTTGTTGTTGTTGTTGTTTACTATTTCTCTAAGGAAAGCTTTTGACTTTGTTTGATTCTTTGTAGTTTTTGAATCATGTCAAGGCTTGGTCAGCTTCCTCCTCGTTGTCCAATTCCAAAGAAACTGTCTTTGAATCCAATTGCTGCTGATACATTTTACTCTCCTTTATCTCCTATTGAATCATCATACATTGGTCAATACAAGTCATCTCAAGATTCCACCACTCTTGAGGATCAACCAGCTTGGCTTGATGAGTTGCTTCGCGATAAAACCGATGGGAAGCTCACTGGAGAAGGAGGAAGAGGAGGAGGAGGTCCTCTGCGTCGCTCAGCTAGTGACTCGGTTGTGCTTTTGGGAGATATTTCTGAAAACTTTTCTGGTTTTAATCAAAGTGAAGAAGATGATGAAAGTTTTACTTCTGAGGCTTGTGGGGAGTTGGAGTCAGCTTGTGTTTATGGTCCTAACTCACCAAGAGCTAGGAACAATGCAAGTTTCTCTAGTAACTCTATTGCTTCGGCCTTTTCGGATTATGGTTCTCAGAACTCGGATGATACCGTGAAAGGGATCAACTGTTCACCCGTGGCTGAAAATGTATCCGGTTCTATGGGCATACCAAATGCTAAAAGGTGAGAGAACGTTAATCATTTATCGGCTAACGTTAACCTTATATATTGGTCGTCAAGTTCTAGTCTTTTAGCTCGTATGTGGTACCTTTTAATCTAGTTCTAAGCTCTTTGGTTCCTGGTTAGTTAGTGAAAAGGAAGATAGGAATAGGAACTTTCGTATTACCAATTCACGCTTACGATTACATTGGCAAGTATGTACATTATCTTGTTGTGTCATATGTTGATTCCTTTCTTGGTTTCTCTATCTTTACTTTGCTAGGAACCCGGGACAACGTTCAAGAGTTCGTAAGCTCCAGCATATTGCTGAACTTGAGAGGACAGTAGCCATGTTACAGGTAGAGATTACATTCAAGTTTGTGCATTCTAAGACCCAATCGGTTCTGGTTTCCATTGTGTTTGGTTGTTTTGTCTCTCGATCACACAGTTAGCTGTAAGTAAGAAAGACTATGTTTTGTGTTAGATCTCTGTGTTTGGATAATCGAGTTACTGGGCGTTGCAGCATAGTTAGATGCACATAGTATGATAGGAAACTAGTAGTAACCAATAGCAATCTCGTTTTGCAGGCGGTGGAAGCGGATTTATCAGTGAGAGTGGCTTCGCTTCTTCAGACACGCGCAACACTATCTCTGGAGAATAGCCAGTTGAAGCAGCAGATGGCGATACTAAAGCAAGACAAGCTCATAAGAGAAGGTAAATAAAAAACATAGACATTATAAAGAGTCTGACTCATTATCGATCCCCTGATTCGTTAACCAAAATATTTTCTGTAGGCGAGTATCAGTTACTGAAGAAGGAAGCTCAGAGATTGAAAACCGGATTGGGAAACTTTGGAAACAATAACAGGTTGGTGAGGTCATATTCTGCTGGTTCAAATACAGCTCCAAGGACAGCTTCATCATCACACTTGGACTGGAACTTGTTGGATCTGACCAAACTCAACCTCAACTAAAGACAGAGAATAATAAGTTAGCTTAAGGAGTTTCTGGAGTTAAATAACAGTTTGTATGTTTGCGAAAAGGATGAATCCTTCTTCCGATTTGTATAAAGTATCGAAAGTTCGGTACGACGCAGTCATGGTCTGATTCTAATGTTCTAATAGCTCATTGTGGTGGCTTAGAGAATGAGCATACTTCTTTTTTTCTTGTGTTGTATCAATTTAATGAAATGTGGAATTCAGAGATTTCCTTATGAGAAGAACCCAATAGAGATCTTATCAAGGAGGATCCAATGGTCAATGAAAGTATGAAACTGTTATGCACAAAGCGGTACTAATACATCGGTAAGGGATTCAAAAGCTTAGTAGCTTTTCACTAGAGAAGTAATTGGAGATGAATTTTTATGCACACAAAGAGCTTTGAGAACAGAGTTTAGCCCCGAAGTGATGCTCGTGGAACTGCTGGTAATCCCAATTCATCCTCTGCCTGTTCATCATAAGTCTCTTATCAGCCATACATAACAAGTTTTTCCAAATTCGACACAATACGTAGAGAGTATTATTATACGAGTGAAACAACATGTGATGGGAGAAAACTCACCTGAGGTCGTCCAGGTATAGTCTGTGTAGGTGGTGGAGGTAAGTTAAGTTCGTCATCAAGATCAGGTTCCTTATCGGGTTGGAGATACGAAGGTACTCCGTCTGCTTCAGTCTCGTTTCCCATGTCAGCTTCAAGAGCATCAAGCTCTGAATTCACAAACCCATTACAAAAACCGTATGAGAAAAGTATATCTCTGAAGAAATGTGAAAGGACAAAGAGAGAGCACAGTATGAACTTACCGCCCATAAGGTCATCTTCGTCAATGTCATCGGGAACATTGTAACTCCTACCAAGTGTCTCTTGAATTTCAGAACTCACATCCATCAAATCCATCATCTCATCTTGCAAATTCTATAATCAAAACAATATCTATGAAGCCAATACAAGAGAGCTTAAATAAGAACTAAGATCATTGTAAAAGAAAAAACTCGACATACATCTATATCTTGAATCTTTACGGTCTTCATCATTCCTTTCAACTCCTTGTTAGCAGATTTCAACGCTGTCATCTGCAAATAAAGCAAGGTTTTAATCGATAATACCGAGTATTTATATGACTCACATCAAAAAACTTATTAGTACATACAGTTTGTTGAGCATCTTTGAGTCCTTCAGCAGCAAAAGAAACTTGATCAAGGTTAAATGTTTGATTGTAAAGCATATCACGTTGTCCTTCATACCTAAAAAGCCATAGCCATAACCATCATCATCTAGAAAAAGCAAACACTTGACAACATACAAAGATATGAACATTGTTGATAAAGTCTTTACATTTTCTTTTGCTTTAAAACTCTCATAGCACGAGCTTTAATAGCTTCTTGAGCAGGACCAGGTCTTGTCTTTTTGATTTGTTCTTTGTATTTAGCGAGCTCAACATCAAGCTTCTTAATCTTATCTTCTACTGAATCTCCTCTTTTATTGATCTGAGAAAGATGAAAACTTTTGGAATTAAAGATCAAATCCAATCAAACCCAATCGATTAATTCACGAAATTCGATGATCGAACACGGTTAAAAACCCAGAAATCGAACGGGGATTGAAGATTCAAAAACCCTAATTCTCCATGAAATGCCCAAATTGAGATTGAGGAAAGCAAAAAAGAGAGAGGAGAGAAACCCGATCAGATGCATCTTGGATTGAAGGTGGAGGCTCTTTGTTATTCTTCGCGCCAAATATTCTCTTCATCTTCTCCGACGAATCACTTCTTTGAAGAAACTTGTGATGATTACATACAGAGACAATGGCTTCTCCAATGGAAACGAAGAGCTTGAGATTTTTGTTCATGTAATTTCGTAATATTGTCAAAACAGTCCTTCAACTTTCAAATGTTAGTAGAAAAAACATAAACTTACAAATTGCCCAATTTAGTCTCCTATAAATTTCATATTTTTGTTGACCAAACAATTTTAATTCCGTCAAAAGTCAATCGTTAAATTTCGTTAACTTTTGACGGCACCAAAATGATTTAATTAAACACAAATTTAAATTTTTCTTTGTTTCATTTTAAAATTTAATATTAAAAATGACTCACTTAAAAATTGTAATTTTTTAAAGTTTATTTTGTCAATTTTATCTAAATTCTGATTAATTAACTATTAACCAAAATAGGAAAAATCAGTTTGAAAATGAGGAGTATTATAGTTTAAATTAGTAATTACCAACTAACTCTTACAACTTATTAATTTTTTTATTAATTAACTATGAATTTATTTAAGAGAATAATAATACACAAAAAGAGTCTTTTTTTTCTTTCTATACACTAAAGTCTCAAACTTTCAACTTCTCAAGCTCAACCATTTCACAACCAAACCCATCACTATTGGCTCACTTGTGACCAAGCCACGGTCACATCAGTACCAAACACATTAGCAGCAGAGGATTCAAGCAGATTTGTTTGGTCTTGATCGTGATGGTGAAGTTGTTTAGTGTAGTGAAACTCGATTTGAAGCCGATGATGCAGAGAAGAAACCAATCCTCTCTTCATGTCATCTTTAACTTGTTGTATTGGAATTGCAGCAAGAAAGCTCTTTATATACTCTCTACATGTCTCTTTACCTCTACACTCTACTTCTTCTTCTTCTTTTGATCTCTCTGGTTGCTCGTCTTTGTCGTCCTTAACGGCTTTTATTCTTTGAATCTCTGCATCTTTGTCGAATTTCAAGACGTAAGCTTGGTTGCAACCCTCATAAAGCCTTTCCCCGAGCGTGTCTACGATGTAATAAGCATCATGGTCTATGATCAAGACGAAGAAATGATCATTCCAGCTTACAATGTAGATGCTTCTTGACTCTTCTGGCTCTTGTTTCTTGATCTCTTCCCATATACTATCAAAGGACATTACACCTTTAAGAAACTCTAGACTCGCATCTTCTTCTTCTTCTTCTTCTTCTTCCTCTGGATGGAAAAAACCGATGAATGATTTCTCCGGTATTACACAAATAGGTCTGATTTTGGCCTTAAGAACCGTCTCAAGATCGAAATGTTTGTCTGGAAAACGTTCTCGGTATTCTTCGTTTTCGCAAAGATTTCTCCATTCGGAAGATCCTTCTCGGATAAGACTGTCAAACTCTGACCTTGTTGGGATGATTATGTCTCTGTTTGATCCTAACCAATGTGCCATCACTGCAACTAAAGCCGTGCAAGCGCTTTCTCCAGCAGCTCTCTCGCTTCTTTGATCGATTGATGCTAGAAATACTCTAGCCGTGAGTTTCATCGCCCCATCGCGGCTTATAATCTCTCTGGTTTCCCAACTACCAACAACAAAGTCATCATCTCCAAACTCGGATAACGGTTTGATGGTTGTTGAATCATCAGACCTATACCACTGCAAGAAAATCAATCAATGATTACATTCTGAAACCAAGAACTATAAAGCGAATAAACTTTCAATGTATATATTACATCAGAGGTGGACTCATCGGATGAACTTAGTTGTCTTCGATCAAAATCAATATCATCGCCGCCTTCTTCAAGACAATCTTTTTTAAGAAGTGGTTCGCCTTTCTGTTTAGATGATCGAAAACTTAGCTTTCTCTTCTTCCAAGATAACATTCTCTTCTTCGACATTTCTCCATTCACCTTCTCCAAGCTTACTACATCATTGGAAACTTCAACACCGCAATGTCCGGTCTCTACTAATGGTCTACGGTTGCTGTAATATACCATCAAATCCTCGTCTTCGGGGTTTAGGTCTCTATCCCAATTCGCATATGGAAGTGTTTTGTAACTAACTGGATCAGCCACACAACTTGCATCCTCTTTGTTCTCTTCTGAATCATCATCATCTTCATCTAGAGAATCCGTATCAAACGGATAAGTAGACTCAGAATCAAGATTCCTCTCTGGACTTTTGCCTTCACTTCCACTTCCATCTCTTCTACGAATCTCGTTTTCTGATGCTTGTGGGTTTGACATACAATGGTTAAACGTTTTCATCTTTCTCAAGCCGAATTTAACAACAGACTCGGCTTTTTCGGCCTCAGGGGAAAGAAGTGACCAAGGCAATGATTCTTTAGGGATAAACTTAAGAGATATCTGCAAACACATAAAGTCGAAAACTTGCGGTTAGAGAGGTAAGTTCCAGAGAACATTCTATTAAGAAATGTGAGTGACTCACATGAAGACATGGTGATGATGATGATGATGATGATGATGATGATGATGATGATGAATCCGAGATGTTAAGAGGTACTTTGACATGAACATCAGCATCTTCTTTCATCAATGAAAAGAACTCTGCAATGTTCAGTGATGCTTTTCCAAAGCTATGAACTTTCTTCTCCTTTGTTCCTTGATTCATTCCCTACAATAACAAATCAAATCACAAGAACACAACACAACACAACATCAAATCTTAATCTCTGTTCTGTTCTTAAAGGTAGAATCTTTATGATTCATCAGAGAGAGAGAGAGACTGACATTGAAGACGGAGAAAGAAACAAGCCATGGGAGAAAGATTCCTTCTTTATAAACAGAGAATTCACAAACCCTTTTGAACTCTTCGTTCCACTCAACGACGCCGTCGCCGCGAAAGTCTCCTTCTTCGGTGAAGTTCCGTACGACGGAGCGTTTGAGAGTAACCGTTTTAGATCCTTTCCACTTGATCTCAACCACCGGTCTCTTCCGGTTATCACCGCCGTCTCCGTCGTAATCCAAACCTTCCATCTTGTGAACAACGACGATCACGTCGAATTTGACGGCGAAAAGCGGAGGCCACGGAGGCCACCGCATGATCTGTTTCATTTTCACCACCATGTAGAAACAGAGTGAAAAAGATGAGATCAGAACGAATCGTGTAAAGGGTTTCGAGGATGTTGATTTTCCGGCGGAAAGAGACGGACTTTAAGTGATGGGCATGGAGGATTCGGTGGACGCGGTGTGATTCCGACGCAGATATTTGAAATTTTGACAGAGAGAGAGAGAGAGAGAGAGAGAGAGAGAGAGAAGTGATCTGCTTTGTTTGGTTGTTTAGAGTCAAACGCTTATAGAGAGAGAGTGACGGCAATATTAAAATGGTGATCAAAAGAATTTAAAATAATAAAAAAATTTAAAATAATTAAAATGATGATAAAAGTTTGACTAAAAAAAATATTTATTTGATATAAATTTTGAGAGCAGGTGAAAATTATGATGTAGCATACGTCTTTAGTAACAAAAAAAAATGCTTAAAAAGTTTAAATTTAAATTCGCAATTTAAGAAAAAAACATTTTTTTCAATGAATATTTTTTTCAGTACATTTTCACTATATTTTTTGATAATTCATATTTTTCAGTAAATTTAAAATCGCCATTTAAGAAAAAAAACATTTTTATCAACCAATATTTTTTTCATCACTAATTTTTTTTGATAATTTATTTTTTTCCACAAAAAAGTAATTGTTCTTTAAATTGTAACCAAGAGCTAGGATGTATGACTATAATAGAATCTAAGAGGCTCTTTAAATCTTGATCACAAGATTCTCAAATATGACTTTTTTTTTAATTATACATCTTAGCACCAATTATTTATGCAAATTATTTCCTTTTTTATGACACATGTTATGTGCTAATCATAGTTACCAACAAAAAAAACTTTAGTGTTATAATTATTTTTTGTTGTTTAAACAAGGATCATCCAATCATCTTTTACCATGTATTATTTCCCAAACAAATTTTTATATATACCACTTCATTAGCTATGTATATAATTGAATCAACAAATTAAGCTCACCGGCATTGAATAAACTATATGGATCCAAATATTTAGATGCTAATATTATATTCTATCCCATATGTTTTATATGCCCTTTAAGATTATTTTATACTCTCTTCGTTTTTCAAAAAGTGTCGTTTTGAAGTTTTAATTTTATTTCACAAAGAGTGTCGTTTTACATTTTCAATGTAAATCTATAAACGAAATACCGGTTTTAATCTCACTGTTTTAATGTATTAATTGGAGAGAGAATTATTTTTAAAGTATTAATGAAAGGTATATAAGATATTTAAGAATTTTTTTAATATATGTGAAAAATGTCAGAATGACACTTTTTGCGAAACAAAAAGAGTACATGTTAAAAAAATCGTTAAATATTTTATTTATCTCTATTTAATGCATTATTTTATTTAATTTAGAGAAATTCCCTTAGATAGCACACTTTTGTGTTTTTTTTGCCACATGTAGCATACAAGCTCAAAATTTCCAACCATAGCATATTTAACACACGGTATACCGAAAATGCCCCTGTCTAATTTTGGGTTTAGGGTTTAGGGTTTAAGGTTTAGGGTTTAGAATTTAGGGTTTAGGGTTTAGTGTTTAGGGTTTAGTGTTTAGGGGTAGGAAAAATGAGAACTCTAAGCCATATTTTAAAAATGGTCAGAGGTAAAATAGTCATTCTAACATTTTAAAAATGCTACACGTGGAAAACCCAAAGCCACATGCTAAATGTGTCCAAAAAATGATAAAGTGTGCTATATTTGAGAATTGCCCTTTAATTTATCTGTTAAATGAGTTAGAAAAACAGAGACAAAATTGAAAATTTTGACAAATATTTACGTAAAAAATATAAAACGACACTTAAATGAAACAAAAATTAAAACGGATGGAATATTAAGTTATTTTTTTAATTTAGAAAGATAAGGTGGTTAATGTTCATGAATGATTATACTTTAAGGTGCTTAAAAATTAAAATGAAGGGAGAAAGTTAGGTATGTCCTAATACATAGACTCATCATCCTAACCATATGTCATTGCCTTAAAAGTTAATAGTCTCAACACTAACTCATGTTTTCATGTTCCTTCTCGTTTCTTTACTTCTTTTGTCATAAGCAATAAAATTACAATTCAATTAAACGTGTCAAAAAAATCACTCCACAATTACAAATTTTAATGAGTTCTTTTACTAAAATAAAAAGAGACTATAATACATTCTAAAGGAAAAATAATAATAATATTCAGAAACAACTTGAGACCAAACAAAGTAAGCATGCTCTTTCGGTTCTCGATTTTATAGAAAAAATTAGCTTTCGAGAAAGGTCCTTTTAAAAAAAGATATCTATAAAATCGGCTCGTTATTGCGAACTTTGGACCGACTCTGATAATACTGTTATGACGAACCGGACGCTCCACCGGAGCGAGATGTCTCTTCTGGGCCAGATGTCCATCATAAACCTTGTCGAACCCCTTCTTTTAGTGTGATATTGTCCTCTCTGACCCAAACTGGCAAAGTCCTCACGAATCTGCTTTTGGACTTTTATCTTCAAAATACCTCACACTAAGTAAGCATGCTCTTTCGGTCATCGATTTTACAAAACAAAATTAGTTTTCGAAAAAGGTCTTTCTTAAAAAGACATCTACAAAATTGGTCCGTTATTACGAACTTCATTAAATATGTGATTCTCTGGATCGACTCTGCTAATACTTTAAACAAGAACCAACACATTTGCTTTAGAGCAATTACACACAAAATAAAACTTTGTGATCAACAGCTAATGATGATCACGTTTTGTGGACTGAAATTGAGAAGCCGAAGGGGATTGAGACACACTGCTTTGAAATAGACAACTTTCAAAATTAATAACCAACCAACATAATAAAATAAGAAATCGTATTCCCAAAAAACACATTATTTTTTAATGAAAACAACATGCGCACGCTTATAAAAATTATTTATTTTTGGATAAAAGGAGTTTGATTGTGAGACCCACATCTATATATTTCTTTTAAAATAAAAATAAGTTATTAAAAGTAAATTAGGTATACATCTTTATTAAAAATAAATTAAACCATCTTAAAAATTAGGAAAATTATAAGATATGCTAAAAATTTCTCATTAGTTAATTATTACAACCTCCCAAAAATTAAAATAACTATTTTATCCTCAATTTTTTACGTGAAGAAGTCAGATAATTTTGTAAAACATCCCGATTATTTAATTTTTATATTTTTGTCAATCTAACTATTTAAATACTATTTTTGATGGATATATAGCAAATTAACCCCAAAATATTAAAATTAGGATTTAATCTGCTTATACGAAGATGATGTTTTATTTTGTTGGAATTTTAGAAAATATATTAAGAGAACTTATATAAGATTTTAGTAACATAATTTAATTGGTTTTCGAATTATATATTTTCAACATTTTTTCAAACTTATTTTATCTTTAATGAAAATTTTATTTTCTTTCTTTGTATATTTACTTTCTATTGACATTTGATGTAATTATTTACAAATTTAAAATCATAAATATACTTTCTAAATAATAATATAGAGACAAGATAAACAAAACTAGGCATATATATTCACAAAAAGTAAAATTTGCAAGCCTTCCTTAGACTACAATTGTAACTATTTTGGAATCCAAAACATTGAGGAAATCAAAAAGTGTACAAAAGAAAATCTTTGGCTATGACATTTTTGTCTTAAACACAAAACAATCATATATAAATTATCAAGAAAATTTTGTCTTAATTTGGCTTTTAGTTTTATAAAAAATCTCAAACTATTTAGAGTTTAAGAGCAATGCTAAAGCTTTTCTCTACACCCATTTTCACAGGACCTCCTGTGATACTTCCCTTCTGCATCATTGCCACAAACTCATTATAGTCTATTCTCCCATCCTGCAACCAACAGTTTCAAGAAAGTGTCAAACCGTATCGAAATTATGATGATGAAAGTGTAAAAGGAGCTTACATTATCTTGATCAACATCGCGCATCATTTCTTCTATACGAACATCTTCAACACCAAACTCCTCACAAGCTTGTTGAAGCTCGTCTGGAGTGATATAACCGCTTCCATCTTTATCAAAGTATGTAAAAGCTGCATACAAATGATCCTCTCTTTCTATTTTGTTTAGATGCAATGTTGCGGCTATGAACTCTTTGTAGTCTATTGTTCCGCTGTTGTCCACATCAGCCTGAATCATATATAGACGTAAGAGAGATAGTATGGAGACTTTCAATCTCGAATAACAGAGGCTATAGCAAACTTACAGCTTGCATCAAGTCGAGAATTTCGGATTCTTTGAGATTGGCTCCTACTCGTTTTAGTCCTGCTTTGAGTTCTTCGAAAGTTATCTGACCACTATTGTCGGCATCTATCATGTTAAACATTTCTTTCAAGCCTGCTATTTCTTCTTCGGATAAGCTCTCAGCAATCACCTACAAGAAGACATAAGGAGATAAACTTAACACGAAGAAATGAAACTTTCTTATGTTCGTGACAGGAACTTGAAAAAATCGCTTACTCTAAGAGCCATTTTCTTGAACTTGTTCATCGCGGAAAATTGCTTCATACGGCTCAGTACAGCAGAATCCAGAGGTTTGTCTGGAGCCACACCGTCGACTTGTACCCATGGATGACCTATTCAGAACCAAAAACTTCATGAGAAACAGAACAGTGGCACAAAATGCATTCTACATGACAATGCATTTAGAAATTTCATTACGAAATAGCTCGTGAGATGGACACAATTCATTCACGTAGCAGCGAAATCTTTGCTCAATCTAATAAACAGAGAGAGAATCACAATGCTCTCTAGCGGGAAGAGAAAGGACTCGGATCCAAATAACTTACATAATACTTGGTGAGCAGTTAACCTTCTCTTGGGATCTCGGACAAGCATTCCCCTCACTAAGTCTTTAGCACTCTCAGATATGCTTGGCCAGGGATCGGATGAAAAGTCAAGATCACCGTGAAGGACCTGTTCGAAAATTCCTTGTTCCGTTTCTGAATGTTCAAAGAAACAACAAAGATTTTATTCAGAGTCCAATTAGGACTAAGTGACAGATCTATAATCTATAAATACACATCGCTTACCGGCCCAAAATGGAGGAACTCCGCTTAATAAAATGTACACAATCACTCCAGCACTCCAGACATCAGCTTCAGGACCATACCGCTTTCGAAGAACTTCAGGAGCAACATAATATGGACTACCAACAACATCTGTAAAAACTTCGTCTGCAAAGAGAGGAAGGAATCAAATTCAGAAAACCATTGATTATTTCTATCGAGAATCGTTCCATTTTCAAGTAAATTTCCAAATCTTGGACACTGAATGGCGAAAGATCAGTAACAAAACCTGGCTTAAAGAACATCGAGAGTCCAAAATCAATCGTCTTCAAGAGAGAATCTTCGTCTTTACTAACAAACAGAAAGTTCTCGGGCTTAAGATCTCGATGCATAACACCAAGAGAATGGCAAGCCTCTACAACACCAACTATAGTTCTAGTGAGCTCAGCTGCTTTCCTCTCAGTGTAATGACCGCGTTGAATGATCCTATCGAAAAGCTCTCCACCTGCACAACACTCCATTACAAGGTGAACCGCCACAACATCCTCATAAGCTCCTTTAATGGATATGACATTTGGGTGACCAGCTAAGTGATGCATTATCTGTATCTCCCTTCTCACATCCTCCACATCCTCATCAGTCAATAGCTTCCTCTTAGCAATCGATTTACACGCAAACTCCTTCCCCGTTGCCTTCTCCACACATAGAAAAGTCGTCCCGAATTGCCCTTGTCCTAGCTTCCTTCCCAAAGAATAAAACTCCTTAAAGTTTTCAGTCTTCCTCTGCAACACTGATTCAGTCCTAAGCCCTGCACTTGACACTCTCTTCATATGTTTAGGCTTCTTAGGCTTAGCTTGAGCATCCTGTTTTGTCTCTGTCTTGGTCTCTGACTTAGTCTCTGGCTTGGTCTCTGGCTTAGTCTCTGGCTTGGTCTCTGGTTTAGTATCCTGTTCTGCTTCCGGCTTGGTTTCGAGTCGAATGTCTATATCCGATTTCGACTTAGTCTCGATGTTAGCTTCAGGCTTAGGCATAGTGAGCTGTTCAGGGGGTTTGTTCTGAACCACATGATCATCAGGTGATGGAGATCGAAGCTCACCAGAAACAGCTTCACTTACAGTATCTCCACCACCATTTCTTACAGAAACAGAATCATCACCATCTCTAGGCCGCCACATTGCAGCTGAAACAGATTGCAAAAAGCCATTTCTACTAGGTCCTACACAAGTGTTACCCATTTTCCAAAATCCTTAAACAAAGACTTAGTCTTTTAAATCTCTTAATCACCCATCAACAAGATCTGATCATAATACATCTAAAAACAATCTAATCTCAAAAGTGATGAAGAAAGTCAAATCCTTTCTTGTTCTAGTCCTCGAACACAAAAAGGGTCAAAAATTAGGAAGAAAGAAGAAAAGGGTATCGGAAAAATCGTGAATTGAAACGAACCCAGAAAAGATTTAAGGAAGTAAATGAAGAAAACCCAGAGAGTAGAGAGATCTAAGGAATAGGAACGAGAGAGAGATCTCGTGAGGGGAAGTAGAGAGAAGAAAATTAGAAAATGAAATGGGTTTGGTGGGAAGAAGAAGAGGATAGTTTAATAGCACTACACTTGCATAAACCTTTGGGACATTGTTTAATTTAATGAGAGAGAGAGAGTCAATGGTGAAGAAAAGACGATGAAGAAGAAGAAGAAGAAGATTGAGAACTAGTTTTGAATGAAAAACGCGTTCTTTTTTGTTTAATCTAATCGCCGCCGAGTTTTGCGGTATGAGTTTGTCTTTTTTTCAAAGAGTCCACCACACTTTTAAATCTTTGGTATTTATCATTTGGGCCTTTTGGGGTAATATTAGGCCTAGATTTGGCCTGTAAGAACATAGAATCTTTTTCTTTGGTAACACCTTCGTCCGTCCCTTTGGTGTGTTTCCGACGCCTCGCTCTCTAGGTCTGCAGGTTCACCATGTCCGACGATCGGAAGTGCTACTTCGAGAAAATTTTAAAGTCATGATTTACTGTTCCTGCAATCACCACGCGGTCTTTCCCCGTGTTTTGTTCTCACTCACACGATTCCGAAAATCATTTTCTGGAAGGTCAACTAGAAGTTACACTTAAAAAAATCATTTGGTAAGGCCTATGAGGCTTTCATTAGTAATATCATTTTGGGTATATATATTAGGCCTAGATTTGGCCTGTAAGAACATAGAATCTTTGGCGGAAAAAAAGAACATAGAATCTTTATTACAGAGATTCTCTCAAAATTTGAAAAAAAAAAGAGAAAAAGATCCTCTCAAAACATTTTTTCCATTAGGGAAAAAAATTGATTTGATGTTTGGTAAATGTTATTGGAATATGAGTAAATTCTTCATTGACATTCCGGTTGACAAAGTCAATCTCTTCGTGTTGACCGGTTGGTGTGTTGCTTAGGCATACACAACTGTTTAATTCCCGTATGGGACGGAATAAGGATTAACGTATTAACCGGAATCGAAAAAGTGAATTGAATAGTCCAAAAAATCAAATCGAGTGAAACAAAAATTTTAAACTTTCTAAAGGTTTACTACATAGTAAATTGAAAGAATCAAACCGAACCAAATTTTTTTGATATCTAAAATAACAGAAAGCATCACAAATATCTCAAAATATTCATAAATATATAGGAAAAATATATAAATGGTTATCTAATTAAATTAGAACTGAATTTCTTTAGTTCTTATATGGTTATCAATTTTAAAAAACCGAAAATCGAAAAGAACGAACTTTCAAAACCGAATAACCGAATACCCAAACATAGACGGAATCATATAACATGCTAAAAATTTCTCAGTAACTCTTGCCAAGAATTTCCCAACAATAAAAAAATATTGCAAAATACTTTTTTTTTTTACACAAAAGGTTGCAAAATTGAAAAAGCATTAGATATTTCCATTTAAAAAATCAATTAAATACTTACTAATAAAGAAAAGAGAATATCTGTTAAAAAAGTAAAACTTTAATAAAGAAACGACGTCGCTTTGGGTCGTCGTTTTCCACAGTCACGTCTGGTCTTTTGGTACAGATGTTTTGTGGAAAAACGTGAGCCAATCCCACGTTTCACGATACGCATCACTCTCTCTCTCAATCTCACAATCTCTCTCTGCTTAAAAGCGTTTATTAACTACTCTTCTCTCTTCTCTCTCTCTTTCACTTTTGCTATTAATAATCTTCAGCGACGAAGTAGATATTTTCTGGTGTTGTTGCTCTGTTTCTACTTCCATTCTACTGTGAGATCTTGCAGTATAATACTTCTTTTTCAATTTCATCTTTCTTTCTAGCTGTTACCCATTTTTAGTTAAAGCTTGAAATGAATCTTGTATTGAAGCAAAACACTTCGTTGTTCATCATCTTTGTTTGAAACTCGAATAAAGTTTTGATTTTTCAGATGTTCTTCTCTGTTCACTAATGAGAAAAAAGATTCCTTTTTTTGTGGTTCATTTTTGTTTTAGCTGTTACCCATTTTTAGTTAAAGCTTGAAATGAATCTTGTATGAAGCAAAACACTTTGTTGTTCATAAGAAGTTTGCTTTTTTCTTCTTCTCTGTTCACTGATGAGAAAAAAGATTCCTTTTTGTGGTTCTTGTGTGGCTTCTGAAGCATAAGTTGGGTTCTTTTTTTTATCTTAATCTGAAACATTTCAAGAGATCTTTCTTTTATCTTAATTTTACAGAATTGCCACTGTTACGAAGATGAGCAGAAGATTCGTAGTGATTCTTGTAATGATGATGTGTGTGTGGGTTTGTAATGGAGATGGAGGAGAGTATGTGCTGTATAAAGATCCTAAACAAAAAGTTTCAGATCGAGTTTCGGATTTGTTCAATAGAATGACTTTAGAAGAGAAGATTGGTCAGATGGTTCAGATCGATAGAAGTGTTGCTACTGTTAATATCATGAGAGATTACTTCATCGGTATGCAATAAAAAAGAAACAATCTTTCTTGGAATTTTGCAGAAAGATGATAACTTGATTGGCTATTGTATACTTTATGTTCTTCTCTTCAACACTTTGAGCTTGTTTGCCTATAGAAATGTGCTTTTGGATCTAGTCTTCACTACTCGGAATGATCCATGCTTAAATTACCTTTTGTTTCTTTACTTCCCTCGCATATTCGATAGTTATCACTTCAATGTTTTTGGCAAATGGGTTGATCTATCGGTTATATTTCAGCGTTCGTATGTTAAAATTGCCTTCATTCGATAGTGTTTACTTCAATGTTTTTGGTAAATGGGTTGATCTATTTGTTATCTTTCAGTTTTCATATGTGAACTAGCGGGTTTCATTCGGTTTTGAACCTTCATTTGAGTTCAGTTCTTCATCATCTTGTTATTGTAGAACTAGATAATTAGTGTCCATTACGATTTTCGACTTTTCTCCCGTGTTTCTGTGCAGGCAGTGTATTGAGTGGTGGTGGAAGTGCTCCACTTCCTGAAGCAACTTCTCAGAATTGGGTTGATATGATAAATGAATATCAGAAGGGAGCTCTAGTGAGTCGTTTAGGCATACCTATGATATACGGCATTGATGCTGTTCACGGGCATAACAATGTCTATAACGCTACTATCTTCCCTCACAATGTTGGTCTTGGAGCTACCAGGCAAGTATTAGTTTAAAACACTTATTGGATTCCGCAATGTTTCCCGGTTCTGCTTCTTATGAGTGCTATTCACAGGGATCCTGATTTGGTTAAGAGGATTGGAGCAGCAACTGCACTCGAAGTTAGAGCCACCGGAATTCCATACACGTTTGCTCCTTGCATTGCGGTAAACTTTTCTGTATACTAGATCCTACGAGTCCTCTCAATCGGTCTTTTCATATATTTGCTACTTCCGACATTTGCTAATGCTGTTTCTTACTTGCTCATTGTAGGTTTGTAGAGATCCTAGATGGGGTAGGTGTTATGAAAGCTACAGTGAGGATCATAAAGTTGTGGAAGACATGACGGATATCATACTCGGTTTACAAGGAGAGCCTCCCGCTAACTATAAGCACAGTGTTCCATTCGTTGGTGGCAAGTGAGGCTTCTGTTAATTTGGTTTTGTTATATGAGTCTTACGAAAAGTATGTTCATTCTTTGATTTTGTTTTGTTCTGATAAGGGATAAAGTTGCGGCGTGTGCCAAGCATTTCGTGGGAGATGGTGGAACAATCAGAGGAATAAATGAGAACAACACTGTGACTGATTTACACGGCCTTCTTAGCGTTCACATGCCTGCTTATGCTGATGCAATTTACAAAGGTGTTTCCACAGTTATGGTTTCGTATTCGAGCTGGAATGGTGAGAAGATGCATGCAAATACTCAACTTATCACAGGATATCTCAAGGGTACTCTTAAGTTTAAGGTCTGCTTATTACTCCCCGGTTACATTGCAGCCATGGCTTTAATAGCTTATGCTCTGAGTTCTTGAAGTAGCCTTTCTCTTATTTGCAGGGGTTTGTTATTTCGGATTGGCAAGGAGTCGACAAGATTTCCTCACCACCGCATACGAACTACACAGCTTCTGTCCGAGCTGCGATTCAAGCTGGAATTGATATGGTTTTGTGTTTCTAACATCACACTCATTCCTTTACTGATAAATAGAAAATTGTTGCTTATGTCCGTGTCAATGCAGGTCATGGTGCCTTTCAACTTTACCGAGTTTGTCAACGATCTTACTTCCTTGGTGAAGAACAAAGCAATTCCTATCACCCGGATTGACGACGCTGTTAAAAGAATCTTGCTTGTTAAGTTCACTATGGGTCTTTTTGAGAACCCTTTGGCTGATTACAGCTTTGCCAATGAACTAGGAAGCCAGGTCAGTTGCTTAGTATTCCCGAGGTAGTAGAACTCGTTGCATGTTTGATAATATCTTGATGGAATGTTTGCGATTTCTCCTAGGCACACAGAGACTTGGCAAGAGAAGCTGTAAGGAAGTCCCTTGTGCTGCTGAAAAACGGAAACAAAACCAATCCTATGATCCCACTTCCTAGGAAGACTTCCAAGATCCTTGTCGCTGGCACTCATGCTGATAATTTAGGCTATCAGTGTGGTGGATGGACCATTAATTGGCAAGGCTTTATCGGTAACAAGAACACGAGAGGTACATTGTGAAACAAATATCTCGAGCAATGATGAAAGACAAAAGTTCATGATCATTTCACCTTTCTCTGATTCAGGGACTACAATTCTTTCCGCTGTAAAGTCAGCTGTTGATCAAAGCACTGAAGTTGTCTTCCGCGAAAATCCAGATGCCGAATTCCTCAAATCGAATAACTTTGCATATGCAATCATTGTTGTTGGTGAACCTCCATATGCAGAAACAGCTGGAGATAACGATAAGCTAACAATGATGGACCCCGGTCCAGCCATCGTTAGCTCCACTTGTCAGGCTGTCAAATGTGTGGTTGTAGTCATTTCAGGCAGACCGCTTGTGATGGAACCTTATGTGGACTCAATCGAGTCATTGGTTGCAGCGTGGCTACCAGGAACAGAAGGCCAAGGTATCACTGATGCTCTCTTTGGCGACCACGGTTTCAGTGGAAAACTTCCTGTTACGTGGTTCAAAAACGTAGAACAGTTGCCTATGAGCTATGGAGATTCGCATTATGACCCGCTTTTTGCTTACGGATTTGGTCTTGAAACTGAGTCTGTTGCAAGCATTGTTGCTAGGTAAGAACATTGCTCCACACAAAGCTTCCTGTTGCAGTATTCTCCAAACACAAAGAATAAGATTCTTTTTCGAAACAGGTCAACTTCAGGTTCTGTTACTAGCACAAAGCCTTCCTTAATCACAGTTCTTGTTTCTACTACTTTTGTTCTGTTTCTCTTCTCAAGGTATGATCATCACTACTTCAACTTCCTTCTCTGATCTTTTCTACATTACATTCTTAAGAATCTGACCTTTCTACCAACTTTTGCTTTCATGTAGCTTAAACCGAGTTTTGAGAAGATGAGCTTGGAGTAGATGATTCTTTCGGAGTTCTTCTTTTTCCCGTAATGTAGCTTTGTTGTTCGTCTAGCTTAGCAAAAGAGATCCTGAATCTGTCATGTTTATGTTCAGAGTTACTGCAAACCTATAAAACACACTTGGAGATTGAAACCGGAACATTCTTGATTCTATCTCTACTGGTTTAAGAGGGACACAAAACCTTGTGAAGAAAGCAGAGAACTTCTTTATGCTTTTCTTTGTAAGAGAACAAACCATATGGCCATGACCTGAGGACTAAAGAAGAGAGACATAACCGCGAAACTAGGAATATCCATTGCATAACATGAGAGAAAGAAATGGCTTAGTACTTGGAGAAACTCTTATAAGTCTTATTTATAATTGTCTAAAGCTCAAACAAAACAAACCAATTCAGAAGAAGAGATCATCAGAAACAGAACAAAGCTTTTAAGTAAATGGCGACGAGACAGTACGAGGATCTTGTCCCGAAATCCGAATGGAAAGATGAACCTGAAGCTACTCTTCTTACCATTGATCTTCCAGGTTTGGTTGTTTTGAGGACTATAGATACTATTCCCTTCGTATCGTATTAGTTAAATGCTTAAGGTTTTTGCATACGGATTACGAAATAACTAACTTTTATTCCGTTTATTGCATATTAACTAAAGCTAATTCAACCAATAGACGATGATCATTCTGTAGAATACTAATAGTCAAAAATCACTTAATATTTTAAAGGTTTTGCAAAGGGGCAAATAAAAGTAGCTTATGTACAAAACTCTAAGACGATAAGAGTTACTGGAGAACGTTCTGCTGCTGATCAGAAATGGATCCGTTTCAATGAAGTGTTCACTGTTCCGAAGAATTGTCTAGTGGATAAGATTCATGGGAGCTTCGCGAACAATGTACTCACTATCACTATGCCTAAAGAGACGATCACTAAGATGGATGATTTTCCGGAGGCTGAGGAGAAGATGGAGAAGGTAAAGGAGAAGAGGTTTTTGGAAGAAGGTAAAAGGAAAAAGAAAGTAGAAAAGGCTAAGCAAAAGAAAAACAAGCTTATGGAAGAGAGAGAGAGGCTAACTAGGAAGATGGAAGAAGAAGCTAAAGCAAAAGAGAAGGCTGAGATGATGAAGAAGAAGCTACAAGAAGAAGAAGCTAAAGCAAAGGAGAAGGCTGAGATGATGAGGAAGCTTCAAGAAGAAGAAGCTAAAGCAAAAGAGAAGGCTGAGATGACGAGGAAGCTTGAAGAACAAGCTAAAGGAAAAGCAAAAGAGAAGGCTGAGATGATCAGGAAGCTTGAAGAAGAAGCTAAAGCAAAAGAGAAACATGAGGAGATGAAGCTACCAGAAGTTGTATATGAGGTGGCAAAATCAGCAGAAGAAGTATTAGGTTACTTGTTGGAGAAGGAAAAGATGATGGAGAAAGGAGGGATAATGGAGAAGATAATGGGAAAAGAGATAACAAGTGAAGAGAAGAAGAAGATAATGAATGTAGGAGTGGTTGCTCTTATTAGCTTTGCTCTTGGAGCTTATGTCTCTAATACCTTTTGCTCTTCTTCTTCTTCTTCATCATCTTCTACTAAACCAGAATGATGAATGGCTTTGAGAAGGAAAGTTGTTATTTATATACTTTGTAAATGTGATATATATTCTAAAATCTTCTAATAAAGTTTAATGATGTTAATAAGTATGAAATCTTAGCAAATGATTTTTTTTGCTTTCTGGTTAGATCGACAAGGTCTGATTCATAATCAAACCTTTAAACTGAGCATTAGGACATTAACCACTAGACTATGACAGTCTTGACTTAGCACAATATTTATACTAGACTTTTCATTTAATTTTAACGTATTTTCACGTTTAACGTGAATGTGATGCGTGACAAAATTATAACTCACCGATTTATGACAGGTATGAATTAATCGACCAAATTATGACATGTATCAACTATTTAAATTTTACAAATTTTATATAAATAAAAATTTATTTTATAAAATTAAATATTAGATGTGATAATTATATTATAATCATGTGATTGTTATAAATGATTATTTATGGATTTACATTATATTATTTAATATTCTAAATTTACTCCTATCTTAGTCTTTATTTATTTCCCAAGTCTATTTTAGCAAAGCTAAAACTAAACTTTCATATTGTATTCCCTATATAAAAATCTCATCATTCCTAGAAAAACACACACCAATTCCTCATCTTTTCTCACTCTATTTAAGCTACACCATTTTTTTTTTGTTAACTAAATTTTCTATTTTACAAAATTTAAATATTGAATGTGATATTTTTCATTATAAAATGCCTAGACCTAATACAAAGGCATAATAAAACTTGTGAAGAAAGCAAAGAACTTCTTTATGCTTTTCTTTGTAAGAGAAGAAAACATATATGGTAATGACCTAAGACTAAAGAAGAGATTGATGAATGTAACAGAAGACATAGCCGCAAAACTAAGAATATCCATTGCATAACATGAGAGAAGAACATGGTTTACTATTGCACAAACTCAAAGTCTTATTTATAATTCTCAAAAGCTCAAACAAAACAACCAATTCAGAACAAGAGATCATCAGAAACAGAACAAGATTTTTAAGTAATGGCAAAGAGATATGAGGATCTTGTTCCAAAATTTGAATGGAAAGATCAGCCTGAAGCTACTCTTCTTACCATTGATCTTCCAGGTTTGGTAAATTTTGTGAATATATTAGAGATTTTGGACTAATTGATCAATGTGGTTTAGAAAAATTCTGATGTTGAGAATGGTTTTGTAAAAGGTTTTGCAAGGGAGCAAATAAAAGTTACTTATGTACATGACTCTAAGACGATAAGAGTCACTGGAGAACGTTCTGTTGCTGATAAGAGATGGATTCGTTTCAATGAGGTGTTCAATGTTCCAGAGAATTGTTTAGTTGGTAAGATTCATGGGAGCTTGAAGAACAATGTTCTCACTATCACCATGCCTAAGGAGAAGATGGATACTCTTAGAGAAGCTTCTCTGGAGAAGGTGGAGAAGCTAGAGGAGAAGAGGTTGTTGGAAGAAGCTAAAAGGAAAGAGAAAGCAGAAGAGGCTGAGCAAAAGAAGAAGAAGCTTTTGGAAGAGAGAGAGGGTTTAATTAGGAAGTTGGAAGAAGAAGCTAAAGCAAAAGAGAAGGCTGAGATGATGAGGAAGCTACAAGAAGAAGAAGCTAAAGCAAAAGAGAAGGCTGAGTTGATGAGGAAGCTTCAAGAAGAAGCAAAAGCAAAAGAGAAGGATGAGATTATGAGGAAGCTAGAAGAAGAAGCTAGAGCGAAAGAGAAGGTTGAGTTGATGAGGAAGCTGCAAGAAGAAGAAGCTAAAGCAAAAGAGAAGGCTGAGATAATGAAGAAGCTTCAAGAAGAAGTTAAAGCAAAAGAGAAACCTAAGGAGAGGAAGCTTGTGGAAGAAGCTACACTAGAGAAGAAGAAGCATGTTGATGATAAGATACTAAAGCCAGAAGAGAGGAAGCTACCAGAAGTTGTCTATACAAAATCAGGACCTGGATCTAGGTCAAAACCAGGGTCAGGAGATGTAGGTGAGGTGGTGAAATCAGCAGAAGAAAAGTTAGGTTACTTGTTGGAGAAGGAAAAGAAAGGGATAATGGAGAAAATAAAGGGGAAAGAGATGATAACAAGTGAAGAGAAGAAGTTGATGATGAATGTAGGAGTTGCTGCTCTTGTGATCTTTGCTCTTGGAGCTTATGTTTCTTATACCTTTTGCTCTTCTTCTTCTTCTTCTTCATCTTCATCATCTACCAAACCAGAATGATGATGATGGCTTTGAGATGGAGAGGTGTTACATATACTTTGTAATTGTGATATATATGTTCTGAAATCTAATAAAGTTTGGTGATGTAATATTCAAGACATATTAGCACAAGATTTATGCTAGACTAGTTACTTTCTTGTTTTTAGCTTTTTAGAGAATTTTTGCCTATGTAATAATACATGGACCTTGATTACAACAAATGTTTAAGACGGATTGCGATGTAATGAATGTTGGAATACAAATCAAGTCCCACATCGGAAATACTAGAGGAGAGTATATAAATAATGTTCAATCTCACTTAGTATGAGACTTTTTGGAAAGAAGTCCAATAACAAATCCGTGCGGGCGTTCTGGTCTCAAAGCGGACAATATCATACTAAGAAGAGAGAGTTGACATGAGACCTAAAATAAACCCAACAATGAATGGCATCCAATGAAGCAACGTGTTATTACTATTTTTGTTCTATGCTCTTTTTATAAATGTCTTTCTTGTAACTTATGTTTCATGTAACTTCTTACATCCTATTTGATATTAATAAAGTTAGATGTTAGACAAAATTTAATATAGAGTTTTGGAAAAAAAAAGATTAAAAATTCAAAAGATATCAATTTTAATAATTTTCTTTATTGAGACAAGAATTAAATTTGGGTATTCGATTCTTCGGTTCTTTTCGGTTCAATTTTTCAGTTTGTTCGGTTTTTGAAATTAGAACTGTCACTCAAAATATTTCAGTTTGGTTTATGTTCCGGTTTTTCAATTTACTTAGATAACCATTCGAGTATTTATTTTTGAAATTTTGTAGATACTTTCGGGTAATTTCGAATATTTTTTTGGTATTTTCAGGTATATTTTTGAATAGCTCAAATATTTTTGATAGTTTTCCTTCTTTTCGGTTGTCGATTTTCAAAAATTGAAACCATTCAATTTCGGTTCAGCTTTTCTTCAGTTCTTTCCGTTCGGTTATGCGAAAAGAACTCGGCAAGCAAGCCCAAGTCCATAAACATTAAACAGATCACAAAATCTATAAACCCTAAACCCTTTGATTCAAAGAGAGAGACTAGACCAAATCGAAAGTGAACAATAACATTTCTCGATCTTATTCGTGTCTGAGAGAAGAGGAGAGAAGAGAAGAGAAGAGAAGAGAAGAGAACCCATTTGTGTCGAGCACGGTGAAAGTCGACGACGGCGACGGCGAGGTTTTGAGAAACCATGCCTCATCGTCTATCTCACTTTCTAGAATGCGTTTCACTAAACAAATAAGCTTCTTCTTGAGGCAGACGACGACGACGACGAAGATTCATCATACTCGCTTTCTATTGACTAATCATCTACTCTTATGCCGCCGGTCTTACATCGCCGTGCCGGTGACTAGTTCGCCGACGACGGGATTGTTCAATTCAATACGTCGTCGTTTCATCGGATACACTGCAGAACAGTTCTCTGATGATGAGTACGAGTGTGAATTCGAGGAACATAAGGTTCGTGTTCTGTTTTTCAAAGTTTGTAACTTTGTTAGTTAAATTGGAATCAATCAGTTTCGAACTTGTTGACACATTTGGTTCATATTGATCTTTGGAGAATTTAAGTTTCTGCAAAATGGGAACTTTAGATGTTAAAGTGATTGTGTATAAAAATTTCTGTCTCTTTTCGTTAGGGTGAAATGATTTGATACATATGACATAAGATTGATGTTTGATGTTCTTCGGAGAATTAAGTTTCTGCAAAATCGAAACTTTAGATGTTAAGTTGAGGATGAAACTTTGTCTTTAAACATTTAGTCTCTTTGTGCTTATAGGCTTCATCTTCTGTGGCTAATGTTGATGAGTGGAAGTGGAAGTTAGGCCTTTTGTTGGCTAATGATAGCGAACGAGAAATTGTTTCTAGAGACAAAAGAGATCGAAGAGATTATGAGCAAATCTCGAATCTTGCTAGGAGAATGGGATTGTACAGGTATAGAAAGTGTCGGTAGCCTAGTTTGTTTCTTGAACTATTTGCTAATTTATTCTTGTTTCTTTGGATTTTGCGGTTTTCAATTGGATAGTGAGATTTATGGAAAAGTGGTTGTTGCAAGTAAGGTTCCTCTTCCTAACTACCGGCCAGATTTGGATGATAAACGACCACAACGGGAGGTAATAGTGTCTTCCTTGGTTTACCGAAACCTTAAGGTACTATTTGTTTGTAGTCTTAGTGCTGAAATTGTATCGAGCAGGTGGTACTTCCATTGAGTTTGCAGAGAAGAGTAGAGGGACTCCTCCAGGAACATTTGGATAGACAGCAGCTAAACTCAAGGAAGGCTAGTGAAGGTGTAACTGATTCTCAACCTCCTAAACTGACTGAAGAACTTCCCGATGAAAATTCTGATTCGTTTCTCGATGGTTCTGTTATGGAGAAGGTACTTCAGAGGAGGAGTATGAGGATGCGCAATATGCAGAGAGCCTGGCAGGTATTACTGAATCATATTTCTTCTCTGCCCTCTCACTTCATCTAAGACTTTTAACTAAAGGAGTAGTTGTTTTGGTTGAACAATAGGAATCCCCTGAGGGGCGAACGATGTTGGATTTTCGGAAATCTTTGCCTTCATTCAAGGACAAAGAAAGACTCCTGCAAGCTATTGCTCGGAATCAGGTGAACTTTTAGAGATGATAATCTTAGTATCGATACTGCAACGTATGGAGTGTAGTTTTATGGTATGTCTTTTATTATCAAAATTTTCAGGTCATTGTCGTATCTGGGGAGACTGGATGTGGTAAGACAACTCAACTTCCGCAGTACATTTTGGAATCAGAGATAGAATCTGGTCGAGGAGCATTCTGCAACATCATTTGTACACAACCTCGGAGAATATCTGCCATGGCAGTTGCAGAAAGAGTGTCAGCTGAGAGAGGGGAACCTCTTGGAGAAACGGTTAGCCAAGATGCTTAAGCTTCATTAAGACTATAACATTTGTTTGCATATGATTGTTGATTCATAATATCATACTCAGCAGAGAACTTTTGGTAGGTTGGATTTAAAGTTCGGTTAGAAGGAATGAGAGGAAAGAATACTCATCTTCTATTTTGTACGAGTGGTATTCTACTTAGGCGGCTGCTTAGTGATCGCAATTTGGATGGTGTAACACATGTTTTCGTTGACGAGATTCATGAACGGGGCATGAATGAAGGTAAATTATTCTATATATCTTGTATACGTTTAGGTTTCTGCAAAACGAGTCTCATTGTTCTTTATCCGTCTTGCTTCTATGGTTGCAGATTTCTTAATTATAGTGTTGAAGGAGCTTCTTCCACGGCGTCCAGATCTGAGATTGATTCTCATGAGTGCCACTTTGAACGCCGAACTCTTTTCTAATTATTTTGGAGGAGCTCCTACAATTCACATTCCTGTAAGACAATGGATATTCAGTATAGTTCTGTGTTCGATATTTTTCTCTGCGAAGCCTCGAATTGAACGGAAAGATATTTTCAGGGCTTCACACATCCAGTGAAGGCACATTTTTTGGAAGATGTACTGGAAATGACGGGATATAAGTTGACGTCTTTTAACCAAGTTGATGATTATGGTCAAGAAAAGACGTGGAAAACGCAAAAACAGTTAATGCCTCGCAAAAGAAAAAACCAAATCACTACGCTTGTTGAGGTATATTGTTAGTAGGCTAAGTCTTCCAATACTATTAGCTCATATATTCTCCGTAACATTTGTTATGTTCACCGATCTTCCTTTCATGAGTGCAGGAAGCTCTCAGCAAGTCAAATTTTGAAAACTATAACTCTAGGACACGTGATTCACTTTCGTCTTGGATGCCTGACTGCATAGGATTTAATCTCATCGAGGCTGTTCTCTGTCACATATGTCGAAAAGAACGTCCAGGTGCTGTATTAGTATTTTTGACGGGATGGGATGATATCAGATCACTTAGCGACCAAATTAAAGCCCATCCTCTCTTGGGAGATCCCAATAGGGTCTTGCTATTGATGTGCCACGGTTCAATGGCAACAGCTGAACAGGTAGATTTACCTCGTCACGTGTTACTTTGTTTCCTTTTAATTATAGCTGTTGTTCTGGAGAAGTACGAATTGTAACTTAGTAACCTTGCATCCCTCTTGTTTGATGTTTTCTGCAGAGACTCATTTTCGAGAGAGCGCCTCCTAATATTCGCAAAATTGTTCTTGCTACAAACATGGCAGAAGCTAGTATTACAATAAACGATGTAGTTTTTGTTGTTGACTGTGGAAAAGCAAAAGAGACCACCTATGATGCTTTGAACAATACACCTTGTTTGCTACCTTCTTGGATATCTCAAGCTTCTGCTCGACAGGTGAATTCATTAATGTTATAACCTACACTACATATATCTATGTTTGCCATATATATATATATGTTCTCGTGTGTTTTCTACGTTATTACACTCACATTTTTTATAGCTATAAAGCTTTATGATTAACATTCCTCTTTTTGGACTTCAGAGAAGGGGAAGAGCCGGGCGTCTGCTTCCGGGAGAATGCTATCACTTATACCCCAAATGCGTATATGAAGCTTTTGCGGAGTATCAACTTCCAGAACTTCTGAGAACTCCTTTAAACTCTCTCTGCTTGCAAATTAAAAGTCTTCAGGTTGAAAGCATTGCAGAATTCTTATCAGCTGCACTTCAGGCTCCAGAGTCTTTGGCCGTGAGTGACTGATAAATATCTTTCTGGGGATTTCGCTATTTGCGCTGTTGCTAGTAAGAACTTAATTGGTTATATGATCCTAATCCTCTCGTGCTCGTTCTGTATATATTATGACAGGTGAAAAATGCTATTGAGTTCCTGAAAATGATCGGAGCACTTGATGAGAAGGAAAATCTGACGGATCTTGGTCTGTGTTCTAAGTTCTTTACAAAACATGTTCCAAAAATTTTGTATACCCTGACTGACTTTCCTGCTTGCTTTGTTTTTGACATGTTCGTACCAGGAAAGCTTTTATCGATTCTACCGGTTGATCCCAAGCTGGGTAAAATGCTGGTAATGGGTGCTATCTTCCGTTGCTTTGATCCAATCTTGACAATTGTATCAGGGCTCAGTGTCAGAGATCCTTTCCTTTTACCTCAAGACAAAAAGGACGTAAGTAGAAGAGTTTATCGATGAAAATTCATTATCCTCGCAAACCTAAAGAGAACATCTGATGATTCCTTCCTTGTTTTCTTTTAGTTGGCTTTATCCGCCAAATTGAGATTCTCAGCAAAAGACTACAGTGACCATATGGCACTCGTTCGTGCCTTTGAAGGGTGGAAAACAGCTGAAAGAGAAGGATCGGCGTATGAATACTGCTGGAGAAATTTCCTTTCTGCTCAGACACTTCAAGCAATATATTCTCTGAGAAAGCAGTTCAACTATATTCTGAAAGAAGCTGGCTTAGTACATGAAGATACGGCTCTCAACAACAAGCTAAGTCACAACCACTCTCTTGTTCGTGCCATCATTTGCTCTGGCCTATTCCCCGGCATAGCATCTGTAGTGGTAAGTCTAGTTGGCTAAGTCTCTACTCTTCTGTCACAATGTTTGGAGAAATTACGATTTTGTCTTTTTTTCATTGCACAGCACCGAGAGACATCTATGTCATTCAAGACAATGGATGATGGACAAGTATCACTATATGCTGTGAGCCTCTACAACCATATTTTCGAAGAAGTATTGCTCGAGTCTCTTGAGATGGCCATCGTTTATATAAATGGTTTTATTGGTTTTCTATGTTTCAGAACTCTGTGAATTCTCGGTTCCCTACAATTCCATACCCTTGGCTAGTCTTTGGAGAAAAAGTAAGAGTCAATGCCGTGTTCATACGTGATTCCACCGGTGTCCCTGATTCAAGTTTGATCCTTTTTGGCGGTGCCTTAAGCACGGGAGCACAGGTGATTTCTCTAAATTCCTTCTCTTTAAATCTCTACGCAAGCCAGATTATGGAACATCGGGGGGTTTGAATCACGTAAATCATCTGTTGTTTTCAGGCTGGACATCTCAAAATGCTTGGCGGGTACATCGATTTTTTCATGGATCCAAACTTGGCTGATTCCTACGTAAAGCTGAAAGAAGAACTCGATAAGCTTCTTCAAAAAAAGGCGAGTTTTTATTTTCGACTTTCAGGAGCGTGAAGTGCAGCTCGTAACACCTTTAGTATTATTTACAATGTGCAGCTTGAAGATCCAAGCATGGACATTCACAAAGAAGGCAAGTACCTCATGCTTGCAGTTCAAGAACTCGTAGCTGGAGACCAATGCGAAGGAAGATTCGTCTTTGGTCGTGACACGAAGAGAACAAGCCAACCACAATCAGGAGGAGATAACAAACTATCGAAAGACGGTACAAACCCAAAGAGTCTCCTTCAAACACTTCTAATGAGAGCTGGACACGCGCCTCCAAAGTACAAGACGAAACATCTCAAAACAAACGAGTTTAGAGCACTAGTGGAGTTTAAAGGAATGCAGTTCGTCGGGAAGCCACAGAGGAACAAAACACTCGCTGAGAAAGACGCAGCCGTTGAGGCATTGGCTTGGTTGACTCATACCTCTGAGAATAGTACTAACCAGGATGCGGATTCACCGCCTGATGTTACCGATAACATGCTTAAACTCCTCGGAGGAAAGCGAAGGCGGTCCAAACGCAAGTAGTTGAGTCTCTATTGTATTAGTTTGTGTGTTGTGTATTTATGCTTTGGACGTTCTTAGATACCAAAGGAGAAAGAAAAATTTATACTTCAGCAATGTCATTTTAGGTGGATTACATAGTATAGGGTTAGAAATATAAAATCTCAAAAGTTTAGGGGTCTTAATGTATTTTGAACAAATAATTGGAGCTATGGAACCAATCAAATTATAAAAAGCAAAAATCATCTACCAATAAAACCGGTATCGCTCCGAGTTTCTCACCACTCCTTAGGGACAATGCCAGAACTACAAAACCGAAGAATAAATTACTAGCTCTTGTTGACTGATTGTGCGGAACTTCTCAGCAATATTTAATAACCGGATGATTGACCAGCCCTTCATATGTAAATTTATGATTATCGGCTTTTACGTGGTCATTTTTTAGACTTTTTTTTATCTTGTATTCCGTAATTTGTATCGAATTTATATTTTTGTACCTTCCGTTTATCCGAATTGATTATCCAAATTAAAAAACAATTTTTTTATTAATGCGTAGTTGATAAAAAAAAATTTACAATAAAAGGAAACATTGATAAATATTTTAAGTTTTTTTTTAAAAGGCGCATGTTTTTTCTATATTTCGTGCCTTAAAAAGGAAATAAAAAAACCAAAAAAAAAAAATTGAAAGAGAAAAAAAAAAAGATTCGTCGACGTCGCCAGCCATTGGCGACTTCTTCCGACCTTTCTCCTCTTCTTTCTCTCTAGATCTCTCTCTCTCTCCTCTCTTCTCTTTCTCTCTCTAACAAGTCTTCGTTTTCGTTTTCCTTCGTCTCGTTTCTTCTTCTTCGTATGCCTTCTTCGCAAACGAAACACGAAACTCATTTATTAGCATTTCTCTTTCTCTCCCTCTTCCTTGCTGCTTCTTCGTGTTGACGTATTCGTTCATCTCTCTTCATTTCACCATTTCTCCGGTTTGATTTTCGTTTTCCGGCGTAAAATTTGAAATTCGTCAAGATCTGGATCTGCTCGTTAGGTCAATTTCGCTGAGATCAATTCCATTTTCGTGTCGAAGGTTGGTTTATCTTCGTCTCCGATACAGGATCTAGATCTACCCATTTGCAAATCTCTTGCTCATTATCGCTGGATCAATTCCATTTTCGTTGTGTGAAGAGGTGGAGATTTTGTATAATCTCCGATTTGAGATTTTGGGTGTATGAGATTCAAGCTGATTCGAGCTTCTTCATCTTCTTCAAGAGGTGGGTTTCAATGAATTTCTCAAATTGATCCATTTTCAATATCTGAAAATTTATCGCTTTCGTTAGTGGTCCTTGAATCCTGGACCCGCCAAAGCTCTCTTCAATGGATTCCAGAAAATCAATTGATAAACCAAACCCTAATCATCACGATTCCATCTTCGGTGTATCTTCGAGATGGAGTGTTTCTTCGAAAGACAATTCCGTCAGAGAAGTGACTTTTGGCGATTTGGGACCAAAGCATATTCACCATGGATCAGCTGGAGCTGATTCAGAGATGTTAAGTATGTCTCAGAAAGAGATCAAAGACGAAGATGCTCGTTTAATTTATATAAACGATCCAGAGAGAACGAACGAAAGATTCGAGTTTACTGGGAATTCAATCAAGACAGCAAAGTACTCTGTCTTCACCTTCTTGCCAAGGAACTTGTTTGAGCAGTTTCATAGAGTTGCTTACATATATTTCCTTGTTATAGCTGTGCTCAATCAGCTTCCGCAGCTTGCGGTTTTTGGCCGAGGTGCATCCATCATGCCCCTTGCCTTTGTTCTGTTGGTCTCAGCGATTAAAGACGCTTATGAGGATTTTCGAAGACATAGATCAGATAGAGTTGAGAACAATAGATTGGCTTTAGTGTTTGAGGATAATGAGTTTCGAGAAAAGAAGTGGAAGCATATTCGGGTTGGGGAAGTCATTAAAGTCCAATCGAACCAGACTCTTCCTTGTGACATGGTGCTGTTGGCAACAAGTGATCCTACAGGGGTTGTCTATGTGCAGACAACTAATTTGGATGGAGAGTCGAATTTAAAGACGAGGTATGCGAAGCAGGAGACTCTTATGAAAGCTGCTGATATGGAGTCGTTTAATGGATTTATCAAGTGTGAGAAACCTAATAGGAACATATATGGGTTTCAAGCTAACATGGAAATCGATGGTCGAAGACTCTCCCTTGGACCTTCTAATATTATCCTTAGAGGATGTGAGCTTAAAAACACCGCTTGGGCGTTAGGGGTTGTTGTGTATGCTGGTAGTGAGACGAAAGCTATGTTGAACAACTCTGGAGCACCATCAAAGAGGAGCAGGCTAGAGACTCGGATGAACTTAGAGATCATTCTACTCTCTTTGTTTCTGATCGTCTTGTGTACAATTGCAGCTGCGACGGCTGCTGTGTGGTTGAGACGGCACAGGGATGACTTGGACACTATTCTCTTTTATAGGAGAAAGGACTATGCCGAGAGGCCAGGAGGGAAGAATTATAAATACTATGGTTGGGGCTGGGAGATATTCTTTACCTTCTTTATGGCAGTCATTGTGTACCAGATCATGATACCCATTTCTCTCTACATATCTATGGAGCTTGTCCGCATTGGTCAGGCGTACTTCATGACACGAGATGATCAGATGTATGACGAGTCTTCAAATTCAAGTTTTCAGTGCCGGGCTTTGAACATAAACGAAGATTTGGGGCAGATTAAATATTTATTCTCTGATAAAACGGGTACTCTCACGGACAACAAGATGGAGTTTCAATGTGCCTGCATAGGAGGTGTAGATTACTCTGCCAGGGAACCTGCTGAGAGCGAGCATGCGGGATACTCCGTCGAAGGTATATAAATTAGCTTCTCAATTCTTTTTGCTGTAAAGAGTAGTATGTTTTTCTGTTCACCGACAGATCCTTTTTGATGATGCCTAAAATTTCATAATACAGTTGATGGAAATATTTTGAAGCCCAAGATGAGGGTGAGAGTTGATCCTGTGCTTCTTCAGTTGACTAAAAATGGCAAGGCAACAGAAGAAGCAAAACGTGCGAATGAATTTTTCCTCTCGCTGGCAGCTTGCAATACGATTGTGCCAATTGTTACCAAAACATCTGATCCCAATGTAAAGCTGGTAGATTATCAAGGGGAGTCCCCTGATGAACAAGCATTGGTCTATGCAGCAGCTGCATATGGTTTTTTGCTCATAGAGAGAACCTCCGGTCACATAGTTATTAACGTGCGAGGAGAAGTGCAAAGGTAATTAGACATGTGATTTCTAGTTTTCGCCATTAATCTATTTTGTCATTGCATCTCATAACTGGTGGCATATACTATAGCATTAATTCCATTACTCTTTGCCCAGTGCAGGTTTAATGTTTTGGGATTGCATGAGTTTGATAGTGACCGAAAAAGAATGTCAGTGATACTAGGATGCCCTGACATGACGGTGAAACTCTTTGTGAAAGGTGCAGACTCGTCCATGTTTGGTGTCATGGATGAATCCTATGGTGAAGTCATACAAGCGACCAAGAAACAACTTCATTCGTACTCATCTGATGGTTTGAGAACTCTTGTTGTTGGGATGAGAGAGCTAAATGATTCAGAGTTTGAGCAATGGCATTCTTCTTTCGAGGCGGCAAGCACTGCCTTGATTGGTAGGGCCGGATTGCTAAGAAAGGTTGCTGGAAACATCGAGACGAAACTTAAGATAGTAGGAGCCACTGCTATTGAAGACAAATTGCAGACTGGTGTCCCAGAAGCAATAGAATCTCTTAGAATTGCAGGGATAAAAGTATGGGTCTTGACTGGTGACAAGCAAGAAACTGCCATATCCATTGGCTTCTCATCGAGGCTTCTGACAAGAAGCATGAGGCAGGTTGTAATTAATAGCAACTCGTTGGATTCGTGCCGGAGGAGTTTAGAAGAAGCAAATGCCAGTATTGCAAGTAATGACGAAAATGCTAACGTGGCCTTGATTATTGACGGTACCAGTCTCATATATGTGCTCGACAACGATCTTGAAGATGTGGTAAATGAAATTTTGATGAAGATTCCTTGCTTACTGTGCTTATGACTGCCTTTCATGGTGATGTAATTGCTCAGTCTTTGCAATGCAGCTCTTCCAGGTGGCATGTAAATGCTCTGCGATACTCTGCTGCCGTGTTGCTCCTTTCCAGAAAGCTGGAATCGTTGCGCTTGTAAAGAACCGGACTTCAGACATGACTCTTGCAATTGGTGATGGTAATGAATCCACTCGTCTTTCAAGAAAATCATCCTGCCTGATCCTGTATAAACAGCTATCCGGTGCTTTGTTTTTCGTCTTCTCATTTGCTTTGGGTTTTGACAGGTGCCAATGATGTCTCCATGATCCAAATGGCTGATGTTGGGGTAGGCATCAGTGGCCAAGAAGGTCGTCAAGCTGTAATGGCATCTGATTTTGCAATGGGACAGTTCAGATTCCTAGTTCCGCTATTGCTCGTCCATGGACACTGGAATTACCAAAGGATGGGCTACATGATACTCTACAACTTCTATAGAAATGCAGTTTTTGTTCTTATTTTATTTTGGTGAGTGCTTTCTTTACCGTCTTTAGTACTAATCTGTCTCAAAAACACGAACCACGGACTAACCATCACAATTTTCCTCAGGTACGTTTTGTTTACTTGCTACACCTTGACAACCGCTATCACAGAATGGAGCAGTGTGTTGTACTCAGTCTTATACACATCGTTCCCTACAATAATGATTGCTATTCTCGACAAAGACCTCGGAAGAAGGACTCTTCTAAATCATCCTCAGCTCTACGGTGTTGGCCAGAGATCAGAGGGTTATTCCACTACGCTCTTCTGGTTTATGATGATGGACACAATCTGGCAAAGTGCAGTTATCTTCTTCATTCCTCTCTTTGCTTATTGGGGCAGTACCATCGACACGTCGAGCCTAGGAGACCTATGGACCATTGCTGCAGTCGTAGTGGTTAATCTTCACTTAGCCATGGATGTAATCAGATGGAACTGGATCACACACGCCGCCATCTGGGGATCCATTGTTGCAGCTTGTATATGTGTAATTGTCATCGATGTTATACCCACACTCCCCGGTTACTGGTAAACATCCTTTTCTCGCCAAATCATTTCTTCTTTTTAGATATCAAAAGTCCTCAAACTTTTTTCGCGTTTTCGTGACAGGGCAATCTTTGAAGTGGCCAAGACATGGATGTTCTGGTTTTGCTTGCTTGCCATTGTTGTTACATCTTTGCTTCCTAGATTCGCCATAAAGTTTCTCGGTGAGTATTACAGACCTTCCGATGTTCGGATCGCTAGGGAAGCCGAAAAGCTTGGAACTTTCGGAGAATCCCAAACCCTGGGAATTGAAATGAACCAGATTGGCGGGGATCCTCCAAGGAGATGAAGAACTTCAAATCGAAAAAATTCTTTAGAAAGTAAATATAAAATACATAAATATATATAATCTCTTGGTTCCTCCTGGCTCCTTACTACTATTTCAAGAATAGAAGAAGAGTTCTTATGGTTGTAGCATAAAGAAGAAGAAGAAGAAGATTCAAGTAACCTCCTCGGCTGTATTTTTCTCCACTTTTGTTGTAACTTTTGTAAAGAGAAAGATCCACAAATTGATTTATCTCCTTGATTAATCAAATTCCCACTTTTCAGTTTCTAATCTAGTTGCTTTTCGCCTTCACCGCGGTTGCGGTTTATCCATTTCCGATAACCGATAAACCGATTCCATTCATATCATCAAATACAGGCCAAGAGTTTTCCATAGAGTTGTCCAAAAGAAACTATCTGAACACTAATAAGGTTACATATCCAACAGAAGAAAAATCATGAGATCACACATTTTTCCACAATGCAGTAAGATTCCTTCATAGCTTCACATCTTATGCTGTTGATGATACCTATGGGATGATAG
The DNA here is from genome assembly GCA_900406275.1 of Anastatica hierochuntica. NCBI lineage: Eukaryota > Viridiplantae > Streptophyta > Magnoliopsida > Brassicales > Brassicaceae > Anastatica > Anastatica hierochuntica. The sequence goes on along the minus strand of OVAN01000203.1, from coordinate 16,150 downwards.
ATAATACATGAGTGATATCGAAAAGATTTAACAAAGAGAAGGATCGAATAGAGACTTACACTTGAGCTGCTACCAGAAAAACCATCGAACTCCGTTTCGCCTTTTCTTGCTATCATCAACCAAACGAGCCACGGCAATACGCTGATCCACAAAAGCACTTCTTTTTACCATATAAAGGATTGCCATTTTGAGTTCCGCTTGGTTTGGAAACTCCATAGTCGTATGTTAACTCAGTCATGGGAGGGATGTGAGAAATAGCGAAAAAGGCGACTTGCACCACGAGCTGATTGTTGTTTTCATAAGTAACCGGCTGCCAGAACACATTAGGGGAGCAACTGTGGTTCATGAATCGGGCAACGTTCCCAATATTCTTAGCACTGATTATTAGAGGCAGAGGCATTTCAGGTTCTTCAGACATTTCCTCAGAAGCATCCTCATCTGCTAAGCTTGGCTCATAGTTCCACTTAAAAGGGGTAAACACACGGGTTGTATCAAAAGTATATTCATCGTTAGCCGTAGTTTGCTGCACCTTCGATTTGTCTCTAGCCTCACCTGCATATATGCATATAAACGAACCAGCACGAATAGGATCCCATGAGCGCAATCCCCATCCTCTATTCGCTGTCTTGAAAACTTCCAGCCTCAATTTTATTCCCATTTGAGTCACCTTGTTCTTGCAAGTCGAGCAAGGGCAAGATGGACTGCATTCATATATCATAGGCTTACGGCTAACTAGAACTCCGTTACCGGTATAAGGAAAATCACCTCCGTTTTTCCTTATGCAGTGACAATCCAAGTTACCTGGCTTACACGAGTTGCCACAATCACATCCAAAAGAAGGCTGCGTCAGCTTAAACGACTCAGAGTATTTCACCGTCGTGGAGTAAGTGAAGTAAGCAGGCCCGTTCTCGTTATCCACTTCATTCACAAGTGAAACAGGTATAGCTTCAACCCCGGAAGTAATATCGGTAAGAATCAATCCTTCCTTCGAAGGCAAACCCGTCTTCCATTTCTGTATCGCAGTCCATACAGCGAACGCAGGAGGTTGACCAGGAGCTCTCACTAGCTTATACTTGAAAGTGTTATGTCCAGATTTACCTTTTTCGACCCACGACTCTTTGATCTCATAGAGTCCATCATAAACATAGATCTTAACACCATGAGAAGCTTCTTTCATTCCCCTTATTACTCTAACCGCACTATTCTTACGCAAACTCTTCTCCAATGCAAGATTACCCCTTTCGAGTTTTTGATCAGACGTTTGCTTATCTTTATCAGCATTACCACCTTGACCAGTATAAACCAAAACATCGGCATTACCTTCATCGTTATCGTAATAACCAGACGACACAATACTAGTTGCTATAGGTTCTTCTTCCGTTTCTCCCTTAACAACTAAATAATCAATCCCAGCCATTGATGGAGAGTGTAACCCAACCAAACACATCTCAAACCTAAAGAAGAATATATCACCAATCTCAACACCAGGAACAACACCATGTCTTTTCTTAGTATTAGTCCTAACACCTCTACTCATACAAGTAGATCCTGATTTCAAATCAGCTCTTTTAATAATCCCACTAACAGCTTCCTTAGCATCTTCCAATTGAGCAAACCTTCTTCTTAAAGCATCGAATCGAATAAGAACACTAGTCACTAACTCTCTACTCCCATTCTCTCTTTCACCAACACTAATCCCACTTTCGAAATTCGCATTCGGATTTCGCCTTTTCGGGATCTTTCGTTTCACAACAGTTGACCCATCAGCTTCTAAGTTTCCATTAGAGGTATCTGAAGATCTAAATGACCTTAGAGGAGTAATCAACGAAGGCTCAGGCTGATAATGTTGCTGCTGGGTTTGATTGAGATCCGGAGTGTGTTGTTGATTCGAAGCTTGAGACGATGAGCTAAATGGATAAAATGGTGAGAACCCAGAAGGGTATGGACCAAAAGGAGGTGCGCAAACAAATGGCGGAGCTTGATTTCCATTGGGGAAGACAGGTTTAAGAGATCGTAATGGTTTGATATCTAACACTCGAGTCTTATCAGTAGTGTAGTAACTAGAGCTTGCTTCCATTGTTGAAGATCTGAGGAAAAAAAAAGCAAAAAGTTTCGAACTTTCTTCTTCACACACTACGAACAGCTTCTCTAACACAAACCCAAGAACAGAGAGATCCGATCCTTAAAGCTAAATCACACGCATGCACAAACCCAGAAAAAAGCTTAAAACTTTCGTAATGAAATCTGGAAATGCGAACTCGTAGATCACACACAGCTTGCTTCCATTGTTGAAGATCTGAGAAAAAAAGCAAAAAGTTTCAAACTTTCTTCTTCACACACTACGAACAGCTTCTCTAACACAAACCCAAGATCAGAAAGATCCTTAAAGCTAAATCACACAAATGCACAAACCCAGAAAAAAGCTTAAAACTTTCGTAATGAAATCTGGAAATGCGAACTCGTAGATCACACCACAAACTTCAACAAATTTAGGGTTTCCGAAAAGAGAGAGAGAGAGAATCAAAGAGAGAAAAATTCTTCAGATTTTGGTGGAGAACAAAAAAAAATCTGACTTTAGTAACAGTAACAGTTAGGAGAGAATAAAGGTTAATATTAGCCGTTGGATTAAAATCATTTTGATCAGTGACCGTACAAAGATCTAATATGACTTGTTAACCTGCGTAAGAGGTTGTTGTATTTCGTACTGTGTTGTTTCGTGATGTAATAGACTTTTAGGAGTTTTGTCGGTTGCCGGTTTCTCTCGTGTGTAAGTATGTATTTTCTCATCGTTTTGGGCCTAACATTTATTTTATGACCTATTAGGCCCATATGTATACATTATCCAGTTGAATAATGATAGTTTATAGACTTGCTCAATAACTAGAATGGACCTAGGGCTGGTTGTTCAGGTATCCGATCGAATTCAGGTCGGATCCGGGTTTCAAAATCTAGCTCTACAAAGCTACAATATCTATTCGGATATCCGATCAAATTCGGGTGAGATTCAGATTCCAAAATTCAGCTCTACAAGGCTACAATATATATATTCGAGTATTTGGACGGGTTCGAGCCAGTTCGGGGTTTTAGGTTTGGGCTAAGGTAAGTTTGTGTCGGATGTTCGGGTACTTTTTCCGTTTCATGGTTTTTTTTGTATATTTTGGATGTTTCAAATTTTTCGGATACTTTTTGGGTTTTCAGATCAATTTTAATGCCCATTTGAAATACTTATTCGAATATTTGATTTTATTCGGATATTTATTCGGATCATGAATTCGGGTTCAATTTGAAAATTTTCGGGTTTTTGAACGTCTGTTCGGATTCGGGTATATTTTGATTGGGGTTCAGATTTCGAGTAAAATGCTCAACACTAAACCAATTTCGAATTGAATTGAAGGTCAAACCTTTTTATTGATAATAAGAAAACAACAAACAAAAGGTTCAACATCTTCACAATTCACAATGATGAAGATCCAAGAACTCAAAATTCACAAACAATTAAACTTAGCCACACACATGACACAAAACACATCTTACATAAAATGAAAAAAGCGATTAATCTAATTAATTAGACAAATGTATTAACACATAATGTGTTAATTAATTTTATTACTTGTTTTACTCGATGGCACTTAAGTTCTCAATCATATTCTTCTTCTTCCCACGATTGTTCATAATCGCATGAACCTTAGAGCAGTTACAATGCATAAACATGCAGCCACGAGTACTATTAGTTCCCATAGTGGTCGAACCACCTAGCTTACGTGCGATCACAACCGAGTTAACCACATCATCGGTCGGATGATATATGGTCAAGACCTCAAAGCCTTTGAGATCACAAGAGTCAACAATAGGATACAAGAAAGCTCTAAGAGCATGAGCACTCCTTAACATAAGTATAGCACCATGAGCCATATGTTTCTCCAAGTGTTCAATAGCTTTAACCTTTGTCTCTTTCTCCATCCCAACAAGAGCCGCCAAGAAAACTACGTCGTATTGTTCAAGTCCTTCTTTAGCGTTTAGTACATCCGTTGTGTGGAAGATCATACGTTTTGAGAGGTCAGGGTCGCGAGAGACAAGCCTTGAAGCTAGTATGTTTGCATGCGAGTCGATGTCAAAGTTGTGGAACGTCGTGTTTGGGAGGTGAAACTTAGCCAAGACAATGGATGTAAGAGGCATCGGACCAGAACCAATGAAGGCAACTTTGGTCGGGACATGGCTTGTGTATTGACTCAAGAGATCAAACTCAAGCTTACCTAGCTTGAGGTAGTTGTTGTAGTAAGGAAAGATGTGAAGATGGTCAAGTGGGTTTTCTTGTAAAGATCCCAAGATTGTGGAGAAGTGTTCTTCTAAATAACCTTCGGCTTCACCACAAAGCTTAATGAGTTTAGATCTCATGTCTTTGACTTTCTCACACATCTTTGTGACATCAATGTTTGTATCCGTAGGTAAGCATGTGGACACAAGTTGTCCAAACAAAGTGTCGACATTTTTTGAAGGTTTTAAGCTCTCAAGCTTTGAGATTTGGTCATATAAGTCGATGATTTGCTTCACAATAAGATTGTTTTGGCAAGCCATGTCGACACTATGAAGCTATTTTTAGGAAGGATGATAATAAGAATGTCTTAAATAATTCTTTTTTTTGAGACTAAACAAATCTTGAGTTGTGTGTGGCTTTAACTTTCACAAAAGGTCACTATTTATTGAGAAGTGTAGGGTCCAAATTTTTGGTTTAAATTATCTATCAATGATTCTATTCATATACGTTTTTAGTTTGATATGATGTGTGGTCTTATCTCGTTTGTAATGAAAATAATTTCAAATTAAGATTAAAGTATTATCTCTAGATTCTCTACATACATAAGTTTTTTATAGAAACTAATGATATTAAATTATTAATACTTAGTTGAGACGTGTAAGTAAACTCAAGGTGACAAAGAGTCACAAAAATATACACTATGGTTAAAAATCGATTATGTTCTTTTTATCAATTAAAATAAGATTGCAAGTACTTCATATATAACTTGTATAATCAGGCAACAATGTGAGTAGGTTACCTATATTTTGAAGTTATCTATTTACACAATAATCATTTATACATAAGCTCTATATATGGATATATTATTTCATTTTTCATGTTAAATTTTTGTGGAATATAATTGGCAAAATTAAGCTGCATGCATATATCTATAAATAACATTGAAGATATGGGGCTTTTAGTTTGGAATGGTTAATGCATATGTACGAGATAACGTATGGTATAGTTGGTAAATGATGACTAAATAAGGCATGTCTATAACATTAATAAGTCACCATGAGAATGTGTCATATTGAGAATGATATATTTATAAGAAATATGATCTAGTTCAATATCATATCATATAATATATTGTTGCATGATATAAACACTCGTCAAGAATTAGATGATTCCGTTCTCTTGCATGCTTTGTTGGGAATACACCTCAATTCGTTTGGGATTTGTATGATTCTTCTTGTAACGATTTAATTGATGTAACCGGAACCGAACAGAGTCCGACCCAAAAAAGGGTATAGAACCCGAATCAGAATCGGCATAATTGTTCGAATGGGTCATAAATCTCTACATTCGAAGAACCGAACCTGAGCCGATACCAAACTAAAAGCTCGAATAGGTCCCAAAATATACGAATTATAAGTATATGTCTAAAAGTATTAGCTATATTTAGATTTAAAACAATCTAAACATCTAAAATTAAAATTATAGTTTGAATAAAATAGTTACTTTTAAGGTTTCTCGAGTATTTTTGAGTTTTTTTCTTTATCTTTAATATTTTTCGAGTTTTTCGGATATTTGTATAGTATTTTGATACTCTTGAATATTTTTGATATTAAATACCCGAATTTGTTCCGATGTATAATGGTTCCTCTCACAAGTATAAGAAAACCGACCTGAATTCGAACAGAAAAAGAAAATTATTCGAATAGATCCGATTGTCTATAGCCGAATTATCCGATACTCGAATAGAACCAACCAACATAAACACCCGAAAATCCAGCCTTATTAGTACCTCTCGCGTAAAATGAATAGAAAATTTGACGCCCTCTCAATGTATGTTGACAAATAAGATCCTTAAAAACAAAAATGTGATTTTGTTTTCTATTAATTTTTAATGACTAAATATTTGAATTTTTTACGTTTGGACCTTAAATTAATTTTTTAACCAATTTTCGTATATGGAAATAAAACCATTCTAAATTTTAGTTAAACGATTGTGTTTTTACGAATATTATTATTTGACTTACACAATGCAAAAAGAGAATTATTACATCACATTTATTGAAATGAAAGTACAACCTAATACATGAACCATTAACCCATTATTATAGCAAGTGACAACTAACACCAAATATTCAGATTTAGAATAACAAAAATGAATAAAATTTTTAAATAACAGAAGATCAAAATACTATATAGTATGTGGTAATACATTTTCATTCAGTGTGAAGCAAACCACCATAAAAGGGAATATCAGTTTGAGGCAACCAAGTATCACCCAAAGTGAAGTTATAAACTGTGAAGTTCATGGCTTGTGCCAAGTTCAATAGGCTATAACCTGACCACTGGACTCTCTTGCTCGTGTCAGCTCCGGGTCCAAAGTTATCAAATTCACCATATGTGATTGTATCTAGCCCGGTTGTACCATTCCATTCTAGCCATCCTACCGGCTGGACAACATCACTGATGTATGATTGTATGTATACCGTCCTCGAGTAAGGCTTCCATGGTCTCCCAAGGAATGTCATAGTTGATTTGGGGTCAGCCGCAAGGTCTGGGGCGGCCCCAATAGTACAATTAATAATGGAGATTCCGGTTTTCTGATTTGGATCGGTTCTTCCGTGAGCGGTTACTGCATTCTTCTGATTCGCCATAGGTTTTCTAGCATATATATTGCAATTTTGAAATATAGCGGCTGCATTTCCGAATATAAAATCTATTGTACCTATAACAACAAAATAGTAGTAAAAATATTTCAAAATTATCCAATAATTCATGGTTATTTAGTATGGATTTAAAAGATATATGATATATCATACCATATATATCACATTCGCGATAGAATTGTCTCAAAGAATGAACATAGAGAGTATCTTGATAGCCTTCAAAACTACACCGATAAAATGTAGATCCATCTGCATTGTTCCTCACGGCTACAGCCTGATGCTTCTCAGGCCCAGCCGTGTTCCGAAATGTCACATCAACCGCGACAAATCGGTCTCCAACCACCGCTACATACAACAATGAAAAAAGTTATGAAAAATAACTACGAATTACGACTCATATTGGAGCATAATCCTAATAAGATTCGATATTAGTTATACTTACCGAAGGACGAAGAATTATAAGTAGTCCAACCATCGATAAAACTATGGTTACCAGTAATAATGGTTTTATTAATCCCATCTCCAATAAGCATTATGTTTCTCTTTTTATTTGGAATAACAATGTATTCTTCATAAACACCTTCTCTTGCATAGATGACAAAGTAGCCATCCTCCGGGAAAGTGTGGTTAGGCGCAGCCGCAACCGCCTCAGTAATAGTAGTGAAGTTGTCGTGTTCATATGGACCAACTATCACTGCTTCTCTTACAAGGATTGAGCCACCGCTCGTCTCTCCTAGCTCACCTAAACTTCTGTCTTTCCGACAATCTTTGCTCTTGTCGCATGTTTTGCGTAACACCTATACAAAATTAATTACTTATCCGTTAATTATGTTTTAGATGGTTTATAATAATAGTATATTAATGTACATTATCATACGATAACGTAGATGACAGTGAAATTTGTAGAGGTATAAACTTTTACAAAATTAGAGGTCTAATGCTTTTTAGATAGTTCTTTTTCGATTTGGGGGGGGTATCTTAACTCAAAAAATTTCGAGGGCTAACACGAATGTTTCATCCGGCATGTTTCAGATAACGTATCATGTTCATACGCACTTTTAAAAGTGATGATGAACATGATAAAAGGTGGTGTTCATAAGGCAAATCCATGTGGGAATATTGATTAGTCCGGAAAATAAATCATGTGGACTCATGTGATACTGTTCGCATATCTTAATACGTTTATACAATATGGTTTTAAGTTGCATATAATAATGTTTATAGTATACTTTAAAGGTAGAAAATCAAAAGTCAAATGCTTCTCGATATATTCATAAGAGTTTCTTTTAACTTCTAATTATAATATGTGACTCGAAGATCTGGCCATGTGCCATTAGTGTGTGTTCTAACTTACGTAAACTCCTAACTTTTTTATAAACCGAATATTCATTTTTAAGCTAAATAAAACGAAAATATATACATGTTTTTTGTTCATATTAACGTATACAATTTGTTTATATATATAAAACTAATATTCCGATGAATTTACAACTTCCACCCAATAAGTTTTCCAAAAAAATTTTCGACCCAATAAAAATTTTAAAAATAAAAAACTCTAAGAACATTACATTGCATCTTAAGATTTAAAATATTAAATTTAGAAAATTAGTAAATCTTGGTCAACATATATTTAAAAATTTCTAGCTAAAATATCTTATTTTTTGGATATAACAAAAACGAGAGTATGTAATAGATGTACTTTCGAATATCTAAATATCTCTAAAACATTCCGACATAATAAGGCGATCGATCCACTCTCTAAACTTTTTTTTTTAGCTAATTATGTCTAGTTTAAATTAATACCCACAAAATAAGAGTTTATATAGTGAGAATACTACCGAGCGATGCTACTTCAAAGTGACTTAAATCTCTATATACTTACATATCCTCGTCAATTTACGCGGATGTAGAGGCAAAAATAGTTTGGTTTAAAAAATGTCGGATTTTAAGTATATAAATACGGATGTTCAAGTTTTGTAATTGTTTATTCACACAATCAATTAAAAAATCATATGGATGATCACCTCAATTCGATTTCTATCTACGTTTTTCTAAGTTTTTCTTCTAAGTTAACTCGCGATTTTTACATCAAAAAGTTAAAAGTGAAGTTACCTTAATCAAAGTCTCGAGCGGTTCACGAATAGCTTTGTCTCCACCACCAAATATTTTCTTGCCTTTATACCTCTTCAAGTTACGGTTAAGTGCATGGCTCACAAGCCCCAAAGACACACTATATAGTCCCGTTATGTTCCCCATTGGCGATCCAATCGCGGCCGCGAAGCCGCTCTTTGCATCCACAAGACCGTCGAGGCACGTTTGCTGGTTAGTCACAACACCTCCGAGTAAACTAGTCACACGATCAACTAGCGAAGCGGTCATAACCTCCGCTGCTTTTAGCTCATCTGAAACCGTTTCAAGGTATTCAACACTCAGCTCTGCTAGCTCGCCGCAATCAGCCACCGCACCTACTTCTTCGGGCGTGGACGCGCCGGGATTCTTGGCCACGCGCTGCGCGAAACGGTTGATGACTTTGGAGAGGCGGCGAGCTTGTTTTAGGCATTGCTTTACGGTGAACTTTCCGTAACGGTAGGGATCGGATGGTGAGGATTTGAAGGCGGAGAGCATCGTGCGGCATAGCTTTGGATAAGGAGTTGAACTACAAGCAACGTTTGGTGGTTGTGATGGAGCTTGAGACGGAGGCTGCGACGTAGGAGGCTGAGATGGTGGCTGAGATGGAGGCTGCGATGGAGGCTGCGACGGAGACGGAGGCCATGATGGAGGCGGTGATGGAGGCCATGATGGAGGTTGTGATGGAGGTTGTGAAGGAGAGACTAGCAACGCCCATGAAAGGCAGAGAAGAGTCAAGAACAAGAAGTGTTGTGTTTGCATTGTTTTGTTTCTAAGTTTATTTTTGTTTCCTTTTCTTGATATCTATCAAGAACTTGTTGTTGTATTTAGTGTATGCATGGTACAATATATTTATAGGTATACACATATATACATTATAATGCATGGCTAATTATAAGGAAAGAAACTTATGAATAATGTAATGCATGTTGCCTTGTTTATGAATTATTAGACCGAGTGAAAAAATTATATAGACACGTATAAATCATTTCATTCTAATCAAATTATACTGATTATTCTAGATACTCTTCCAAATAATTTATCGTAATTTTTTAAGAGTTTGTGCGATGGAGTGCTAAAGAGACGAAGTCATGACACTAACACGTTACGAACTACCTCATATTATTCTTGAACATCTACTCGGATATAGGTTCTCGTTATATATCAACCTATTTGAATATCCGGAAAAAATTTTTTATCCGTGGATTGCACCTCGTCTAGAAGATTAGTCTGAGTCGGTTAAGGTTTGAAGTGACTGAATTATTAAAAAAAAATTATCCTAATTCTAATGGCTGACAACTGGTGGTCAAGTCACACATTGACCAAAAGGTATGAAAATATATATGTTATTACTATATAGTTCAAATCTCGATATATGATGGTTTATTATATATGACTATGGAGTTGAACCTACGTTCCTAGTTAACTTTAGAGCGAGTTTTTCAAAAAATTTGGCTTAAAAATATTACAACTATATACATAAACATTTGCAAATTAAATTACAATTAATTTTCTTTTGTTAAAGGGTATATACACACTTACGACATAGAAATTAATTAGTGTTATTATATCGTATAGTTCGAGTTGTATTGTAAATATTACATGTTATGTCATGCATAATAGATAATTAATCATCGCTCATTGAATATATAATTCAAAATTTCTCTTAACTAAATTATTGTATAGCACACAATCCAAATGATACTAAATGCTATTAGTAAAACTTAAATAGCATTTCATGAAAGATCGTCTGGTTCCCAAACCGAAAAAAAATTATACAAAAGAATAATTCGATCTCCAACACTGTAAAAATTTATAATTCTATATAATTTTATAATTCGATCTCCAACACTGTAAAAATTTATAACCGCCCATCGTAACATATCTTAGTCCGCATATAAGTTCATAAGTGGACAAAATAGCTTATAAGTAATATATTATATATTATATGTAGTTTTGGAATAAGCTAACAGAATTATAACCAAATATAATGATGTCTATAATTCATAAACCGAATATACATAATGATTAAAATTAGAATGAAGCTAAATTGAATACATGTGAGGTGTTGCGGAACTTTAGGGCGAAGGTAACACTCGTTTATAAATTTTNGTTTTTAAATTTTTTTTTTTTTTTTTTTTGAAAATTTAAAAATCATTTATAACAAAAAAATAAAAAAAAAAATTTAAAAATCATTACTTTGTTTGTTACACTTACAAGTTAGGCCCCAATTAATTATACAATTTCGTAACCATTTGCCATGATTTTTGCATTTTTTAGAAACATATTGCAAAGTCAAAGTCAAATTATAAGACTAAAAGAGATTAATTAACATAAAAGTTTTTGGTCTACCTAAAGTTTTAAACCAAATTTTACTTATATAGGACTCAAACTCAATCGTAAAATTATTAGATAACCAGAACAATCAGACGCTATCTGCAATCATACGTTTAAGACGAACAACTTTACAAATGATTTCACTATGCAACTCTCTTCATAGCACCTGGATCAGTGATGAATAGTGACATTTTTGATGGACTCTTCAACACACGAGACCACAACTAACGGTTCTGCATGCAACACTCTGAAGTCTCTTGAAGTTTGCATCTAAAAACCGGTAAAAAATTGTATTTTCTAAGATTCAATCTACAAATTTGGTGTAAAAGCCTTTAAACATTTGACCACTAGCCAAAAAACTTCCACAAATTCAAGTGTTTGATACAAACAATTTATCATTTGTAATCAAAGAGAATACAAGGTAGTATATATATTTAAAATATACACAATCATATTGTGAATGTACAATCACCCACATGATCTTAATCACTAATTATTTTTCAGAAAAGAATAATTCAAACGCTATTATTGAAAGAAAAAACAATAACTCATAGAGAATATTGTTTTGCAATAAATAAGTCATATATCACCAAAATATAACATTTCATAGTTGGCAGATTTTGTTAAGCAAATTAAAACAGCTTGATTGTCTTTTCCTTTTGGTTTTGTTTTGTTGTCATTGTGATACAAACCGGAAGACTTGCCGAGTTTCTTGGTTTGATCACCTTTTTAAACAACTAAAAAACTTCGTAAAATACTCTAGGTTATTCCGAAGTTCCATTAATGGCATTCTCGTAATAAAATGTAAGCCGTACAGACGATTTTTCAGCTAGTTTGCTGTAAATTATTGTCTTCTGGCTCCGGTTTTACTATCCAAAACCTCAACGTCGACGACAAACACGGCGAAAACTGGCCGGTGGTCGGAGAATCGCGACTCTCCACGAACATAATTGAGCTGCCGGATTCCATCGCCGTGCCAAAGAATCCTATCGCACCTATCCACAAAAGATAAAGAAAACCGTTCAATTTAACCGAATCAAACAATTAAGGTTGGACAAATTAACCGAAACAGAAAAATCTAATTGAAAAGTTGATAACCAAAACGAAGCGAAAACAAAAAAGACTAAAAATTATCAGAACGGTTCCAACTTTTTAGAATTGAAACCGAACTGAACTGAAGTACAATATTTTGGATAACCAAATAGAACCGAAAGTACTAAAAAAATACCTAAAAATACTCAAAAGTATCCGAAAATATCCTAAAATACTCGAAAATTTGTACTCATAAAGTTACTTCTTTCAATCAGAACCGAAAACTTCTCGGTTCCAGTATGGTTCCAAAATTTAGGAACCAAATTAACCGAACTGAAGAACCAAATGTCCAACCTAAAAAAAATCGAAATAGGTTTGTTTCTCCGGTTAACTATATACCAAGCCGGAGTTCTTCTTTTCTTTGTCTTCTTCTTCTCTTTAGTAGTGTCTCCGGCATAAGCATCAGAGTTATAAGAGTACTTATAAGTTGGCGCGAAGAAGATTTTGCCTTCGTGCCATCCTTTGAACACTCTTCCTGCGTCTCTTTCAATTTTAAGCTGTAAAATTAGTTTCCAAATCAAGAATAAACCGCTTTAGCTTTTACTTGAGTTATACTCAACCTAAAATTTTGGTTTCTTGGGTGAAAAGGAACCGTAAAAGAAACCTGATCTTTGTTGAGAAGAGTGTCCCAAGCGTTTTTATCCAAAAGTGTCTTTGTCTCTGAGTAACTTAAAGCTATTCTGTAGTTCAAATCTCCGAGCCAGATGACCCGACTGAGAGTAAAAATGCGATAAGAAAAACCGAAAAATTTGAAGAAGATGGATCAATCTTTTGTTCTTTGTTCTTACTCGTGCTTTGTGATTCGATCAGGGACACGAGTGAAAGGTGTTCTGCAGATTCTTGGGAAAGTTGTGTTCCTTAGAATCTCGATTACATCTGAGTTTCTGCGACGTTCGTCTCCTTCTCTTTCGCCAGAAGCTAAATGACTACAAATGAAGCAGAAGCTTGTCTTGTAAAGCTGCAAACTCACAGCTATGCATCCCTATGATGAAGCAGAATATTAGAAACAGAGCTTTCTTGAAGTGTGAGTGGTAAAGTATACAGTACCTTGTTTCCTAAGCAACCCATGATTCCGCGGGTGACACAAGAGATTCTGAGATGAGTAACGTGTTGAATAAGTTCCTTTCTCATCCAAACAGTGAGGAATATTCCCACCATTTGTTTTGATGAAACTAAGCCATACTTCATCGTCATCTGGTTGCTTACAATAGAAGCAACCGTCTCTCCTTCATCTTCATCATCTTCATCGTCATCATCAGAAAGTAAATCGGTTTGGTTAGTCATAGATTCTGGACACCAGAAGCAAGATTCTCTCGCGTACTTTTTCGCAATCTCTTCAGAGAAAGAGTTACAGTTACAAATCTTTAGCTTTCTCCTACACTCTGTTCTGAAACTCTCACTGATCTTCTTCAAAGAAGGTTTCGCGAAAAACATCGATCCAGCACCAAAAGATGGAGTTTTTGAGCAAAGTCTTCCGCCTGATGATTTGTTTAAAGATTGATTGATCATAGCTAACCATTTAGCAGCAGGTTCGTTGTCTCCAAGCACAAGAACATTTCCAGCATTCAATGGAACAATCTCCTGAAAACTAATGAGACAAAAAAAGATCGAATCTATAACCCCAAAACATCGATGAAGAACACGAAAAGAGATTCTGAAAATTCTCTACCCTAAAACGTATATATCGAATTCGCTATGGACGTGAAGCAAAGCATCAAGATCAAGACCAGAGTGTGGAGACTTTCCTCCCACGTTCCATGTCGCCACAAAGACTCTTCATATAATCACAAAACCGAAAAAAACATTAGACAATAAAAACAGAGCAGCTCTGTTTCAAGAGAGAAAAATCAAGAATCAAGAAACATTTGTATATATTTACCTTAAGGATTGGAGTTGCTGAGAGGGCATTGAAGATCTGAGATTGTTTGAAGCTAACAAAGATTCGATTACAATCTCGGATTGAGACCCTACAAATATCAGAAAACAGAGCAAAATATGAGACAGAGATGACACACACACAAGTGTTTATGTGCAAAGAGAGACATACTGTTAAATATATAGAGTGGGTCTGACATGTTTTCTTCTGCAAGTAACTAAAGGAACTTTCTTTGGAGAGATTTCTTCTCCAAGTTGGTCTGTGAACACAAAAGAACTTCTTAAAACTATAGCAGAAGGAAGAAGAATTCAAGTGCAAAGGGAACCTTTTTTTTTATATCTTTTAGAAAAAGAAGAGATTCTTATCAGTTTAGTAAGCAAAAGATAAGAAGGAATTAAAATAGTTTGAAAAAGAATATATTCTTAAAAAGTTATGAAATCTTAGAAAAAGTTATGTCTTTTCATTATACAATATCTTCTTCATCCTCTATTGCTTTTGATAAATCTTCTCCTTCTTCTTCTTCTTTTGACCAAACTTTTGAGTACTTAATTAGAAAGTGATGTTTATAATGGCAATAGATGCCTATAGAATTATAGATAATGACTTGTGAAAATTAATAAACCAAAAGGTACACCAAGAAGACAGAATCAAACCAAAGAACTCTCTACTAATCTAATCACAGAATCTGATGCTTTCTCTTTTTCATTTTCAGAAAGGAAACAATAGAGATGTGGATGAAGGAATGTTACAAAACAGAAGATGTTTATACTGAAGTTTATACTCTTTAGTGTTGTTTAAAATTTTCTAACCACATTCTACATTTATATTAATGTATGCTAAACTAAATGTAGAATGTGGTTAGAAATTTTTAAACAACACTAAAGTGCAAAAACTTCAGTATATAAAGCATTTACCAAAAAACTCTATATTTTCATAGGGGTTAACCCACCAATTTTGAGAAAAATTCAAAAAATATTACAATCTTGTTTTAATGCATAGTTGCATCATTCACTGACATAGGATGATGGTCAAAAAGTTTTGGAACCTTTGTTGTCTCTGTTTCTCTAGATAATAAATATTTTATAGCGGCTAGTCAACTTATTTAGACCGTATATGAAGTTTTAATAAATTAATTGTTATAAAAAATAGAAACGATGCCCATGTACTATGAAATAAATTTTAGCATACATTAATATAAATGTAGAATATGGTTAGAAAATTTTAAAAAACACTAAAGACTATAAACTTCAGTATATGGAGCATTTACCAAAAACTCTATATTTTCGTAGGTGTTAACCCACTGATTTTGAGAAAAATTCAAAAAAATGAAAATCTTGTTTTAATGCAGAGTTGCATCGTTCACTTACATAGGATGATGGTTAAAGCGGTTTGGAACCTTTGGTGTCTCCGTTTCTTTAGATAATAGAGATTTTATATCGGTTACTCCACTTATTTAGGCCGTATATGAAGTATTAAGAAATTAATTGATAAAAAATAGAAACGATGCCCATGTACAATGAAAAAAGTTTAGAATACATTAATATATATGTAGAATGTGGTTAGATATTTTAAAAAAAAAACTCTAAAGAGTATAAACTTCAGTTTAAAGAGCATTTACCAAAAACTCTATATTTTCGTAGGTGTTAATCCACTGAATTTGAAAAAAATTCAAAAAAATTAAAATATTTTTTTAATGCATAGTTGCATCGTTCACTTACAAAGTATGAAGGTTAAAGAGGTTTGGAACTTTTTTTTGTCTCCGTTTCTTTAGATAATAGATATTTTATATCGGTTACTCCA
>OVAN01000202.1:0-74980 GCA_900406275.1 Anastatica hierochuntica | reverse complement strand
AAAATTGCTTGTTATTCAAGTTTAGATTTTTATTTATCTTTTTAGATCTTTTTTAGGAAACTTCCGAAATATTTTTTGTAAAGCTAATGTATGGAGATGAATTTAGATGTCAGTCTAGATTTCGGTGAAAAGATTTCGGTCTAGAAAAAAAATGGAGACAATTTGATCTAAATTTAATCTAGATTTAGGCAAAAAGATTTCGCCAATTGTAAAAATCTAGATTTTTGCAAGAAAATTAATATATATATTAAACTGCAAGATCTNGGCAAGAAAATGAATATATATTTTAAACTGCAAGATCTTTATTGTTATACCAACATTTGTTAGAGAAGTTGAGAAATTTGAATAGTATAGATTTTACAAATGTTTTTTTTTAAATCTTTAACGAAAATTATCATTGTACGTAAAGGAGCAAAATTTAAATTATAATATCCTAAATTATTTGTAATCGTGAACATAATCATTTGAAATCGTAAACATAAATAAAAATACCTAGGTTTTAACCCGCTATTATATATAATTTAATACCAATGCGCCTGTTTAAATATAATTTATAAAATATAAGAATGTATAAATGTATATAGAGTATAAGATCTAAATATATCTTATACAATAATCATATTGTGTTGCATGATTATTTTGATATATAAAATATAAGATATATTTAGATGGTTTGCCATATATATAATTTAATATACAAAGTATAAGATATATGTAGATGGTTTGTCATATGTATAATTTAATATAACATCCAATATATAACTTCTATTGCATGATTAATTTAATGATGCATAAAGCATAAAATATATGTAAATGATTTTCTATATGTATAATTTAATATACAAAATAGAAGAAATAATATATATTAAATAATAGAATGAATAATTAAGTTATTATGCAGTAATATAATGTGGATAATTAATATGAATATAAGAGTTCAAAATGGATAATATCACACGTAAATAGAAGTTGTTGTGCTTCTGTTTTAATAGTATAGATAAATACTTTTTTACTCCCTCCATTCCATTTTAAAAGTCTTACTAGACATTTTTCTTGTTTTATTTTATAATTCTTTTTAAAATATTTATGTAAATCTTTAAATTAGTTAATCTAATAATAACTAGAAATTTTTTTTATTGGTTAAAATATTCCCATTTTCACTCAAAAATTTTATATAATGGGTCGAAAGGAGTAATATTTTTACTATTATTTGCAAAGTGCAATTAGGAAAAATTGTGATTTTTTTTTATTTTTCATGAACTAAAATATGACACACTTTCTATAGAAAAGGATTCAATTTAACCTTTTATTTCCTACCACCCAAAAAGGTTATGGAATAAAAAATATTGTATTTTCATATAATAGAACAGTAATTTTCATTACTTCCTAATTCCAATAATGTTATTCTACTGTGTTACCAATCGAAATTAATGTGTAAACGAATCCTAAAGACCTTAACTACCAAAATTGTAAAATAAAGCCAAAATGTTAATTATTATTGTGTCTTTTTGTAACAATATAAATCTGCTATATAATTTGGGTTTTTTAAGACTATTTTATATAAAATTAAAAAAGAATCCAAAGAAAAATTGAATATATTAAGCAAACGTTTGGTTTGGTAAGAATAATCAACGAAATTTCCTTGTCTCAGCATCTCTCTCACTTTATTATATGGAAAGTTACATGAATCTACAATAATTAATCATACTTAACATATCTATGATCATGTTCCAGTTTCTAAACCTATCCATTAGGAGATATCCTTGTCGTCTCTCTTTAATTTATATGTGTGAATATTTATAGAAACATATCTAATGCATAGTTGAATGCTTTATCAAAGTACATGTTCCTCTATTTATTTCCATAAACATTATATAATCATATGATCATTACGAAATTTATATAAGTGTTGGCCAAATTAATCATAATGTATTATGATCATCGACGGTGTTTCCGGATTGAAAGGTCGACGTGTGGCTTAAGTGTTTCCCACTATATTAGTTACATTAATAAATAAATTTTGAACTTAATCCCTCTTTGAAGTTTTGTTAGATATTATTAGCGTTTTCAGGATTTTTATCGCGTGAATATGCATCACTTCTTTATATCCGGTAATGCCTTTTGATTTATAGTATTTTAAGCATAGAAATAAAATATTTTCGGTGTTAAAAAAAATGTATTATGATCATCATCGTGTTTTATTGAGATAAAAGTCTAGTAAACAAAGCAATGGATTTTGTGTTTCTCAAGTTATAAGATTGTTTTTGTTTTAGGAATTCTTCATATTTACATTTACATGAATGGAGCATGAGTGTAAAATATTATGAATGTACCCGTAGTGCATGAGCATGGAGGAAAGCTACAAATCTAGCGACACAATCCAAGTTTGAGATACATATTGTCTCGCAATAAGTCAAAAATCTCATACTTTAGAAAAATATAATTGGACCAATATTTATGTATCTATAAAATTTGATTGTTTATATTGTAACAATTCGTCGCGCGGGATCCGCTGGCTGGTCGTGCAGAGCATCGACTCAAACCCTTCACCTCTGACATACTAGCCAGCCAAATAGGTTGCTCGTTGCAGATCAATTGGTGACAACTTGTTCTGTGGAAGAGTTGTTAAAGGGTGAGATTTTGGGTTCGAGAAACGCCAAACGCACCAACAGTCTACCTGGCTGGCTGATTTGTCAGAGATGAAAGATTAGAATCGACGCTCTGCAGGACCAACAGGTAGATTCCGTGGGACGGATTGTTACGTATATATTTTAGTATCTTCTGCGTAAATTGTATGGGGACATGCTTCTTTTGCTCTCTGCCCATATCTCTTCAATATCTTATCGATCGGTTCACATGAATAGCCGTATAAGTACAATATGAGTTTCAAATAATAAATAATACAAATTAACACGTTCATGTATATTTTAGAATCTTTAACATCGTATATGGTTATACATTATGCTATGTATTTTTCTTGTCTGTTATCTAATTTTCTTTAATTAAAGTAATAAATCATTAACTGTCTTCTTGCTTGGAACCTTCTCAAATTTATATACTTAATTGAGTATAGCAAAAAAAAATTTACAAAAGACACAAAACACCAAACAAATAAATAATGATACATCAAAAAAGTTATTAGTTAATAATAGTATGTCAAAAAAAAATTTTAAATGTTAATTGAAATAATTATATCTGATAATTTTATATTAGTCTAAAATTATATATGGTAAATTATGTTTTACTTAAAAAGTGATATATTTATAATTTTTAACTTTTTCTTAAATATAGGAGAAGTTTTAAAAACTGTTTCTGACTTGAGCATCCATAATAATTCCCTACTACTCCGACTAAATCGCATATATTTTCATAGGAGTATTAAAATATAAGGTGTTTTAGTCTTTTTGTAAATTTGTATAGATATAGAACAAGTGTTTAACAAAAAAAAAGAAGAAGATATAGAACAAGTTGTAATGCCAAACAAAAAATAAATAAATATTTAGAGCAGATGCACATGGATGTGTAATATATAAAATAATTTCAAACAATGTTTGTGTAGGATTTTTTAAAATAAGGATTAAAAAAATTAAACTAACTTAAGACATTAATTTTTTTTAGCTTTGAGTTGGCATTTACCATCTTGATTTAGCGAAATCAACTCAAAATTGATGAATTTTTTAACGTTATAATTGGTTAGGAAAAATTAAATGAACATATTCCCATCTTATATTTAAATTATAATTTTTTGTATAACTTCAAATTGTTACCAACACTGGAATAATTAGTGATTTGCTTTCTAGCAAAGTGTCTCAATAATAGAAATGTCGTTGTCTATGGCGGCTAATCATGTAGAAAATTATGTAAATGTAAATATATTTTTTTTTGTCGACATGAGAATGTAATTTAAAATACCAATCTATACCTTTATGATATAAAATAAATAAAGAAGTATTTATTATATATCATAGAAATTAATCATTTTAAGTTTTGATTATCCTAGAAAAGGTCTTGATCGTGACCCAATCTAAAAGATGATCATCACGCCGATAGTCACTGAGGTTTGAAACATTTTTTTATCATACATTAATCATATATAAAGTAAGTGATTTAAACATATCCTTAACACTCTCAATTCACTACCATGGACTATATGTTACACTTTATTTTATAGCTAAATGAGATTGGATTGGTTATATCTTAAGAATTTTATTTTACCTGCAAAGAAGACGAAGATCCTTCAAGATATTTTATTGAAAATGTAATAAAAGAGATATATAATTCTCGGTCTAAAACTACTCAACTAACCAAAGAAGCAAAACTTATGCAGTGTCATACACAAAAACACGAAATGACTAAATATTGATCAATAGTAAAATGATTTGTGATGTGTTTATTCTATGTACATTCGTAAACAATTATAATGGAAAATATCAAAATAACCGAGGCTTCCAGCTCTGGAGATAAAAGGCTCACAGATGTGAATTCTGTCATCTGGGTTCGAATTCTGACCACTGAAATTTTTACATGCGATATTCAGCGTCCGAGAACGACGGTTTTGAGTTGTCCTTGTGTGACCACTGGTCCCTTCTACCGACAGGATATATGGACCATTGATTCTTTGAACTTCTACCGACTAGTCTGGAGTCATTTTGGTGAAGATCAGGACGCTCAAGTTATCAAAAAGAAAATGTCAAAGTGTTCATGTCATATGCATGTCTAATCAAATATTTAATAGTCTACCCAATCATATGTTAAATGTACAAAACCTAATTAGGAATCATGTTAGAAAATATACTTGTATTTTTGTTGAGTGTATAGATATATCAAAACATTGCAATATACAAAAATATGATTATTTTTAATAGCACCTAACACATTTTGAAATTGAAAAGACCATATATATAAAATATTTTTTTGTTAAAGAATAAATTATATTTTGCATCAAAAAATAAATGAATTAAGCGTAGGTGAAAAGTGAAACCTTTTACGAGAACTATAGTTTAAAAAATATAATTTAAAAACTAACTTTTGGGGTGGCTCTTTATAAAAAAAAACTTTTCGGGTGGCTACATGCGGAATCTCTTTTGTGAAAAAGAAAGTAGTTAGTTTTGCATCATTATCCACAATAACTTTTTAATCATTGTATCTTAAGTGTGATGAATTAACTAACCCTACATCTTTTTCATTTGTTCTTTTATGGATACTTTCTTAATATTAAAATAATTGGTAAAATATCTTATATAACTTTCATTAATATTTTTTAAAAAAAATTCTTTGTCCAATTAATATATTAAAATAGTGAAGTTAAAACCGAAAATTAGATTTAACTCCTATATAGTTTAACTTACTGCCGAGCCAAATGACAAATCTTCAACTGCTATGCAATAAATCGAAAGAAAATTAGGTCAACCGACGAAAATAAAATCCATAAATTAAGAATCTAATACTCATTTTTTGTCCAAAATTTCTTTTACTCTTTTGCCCTCAATTTTTTTTTTGTTTCAATCAAAAAGAATAAAAAAGTTATTATCCCCAATTATTATATTAATATATGTTGTGAAACCTAAAAACTAGTAATATATAGTTTTTTTTGCTACCCACAAATTTACCCTAAATTGAATGGGATTTCTTTAATATTTATGACAAATTATTTTTCCACAACTTAGGATTCTCTCAACTTGGAAATACTTATATTTTTCTGTTTAATGGGAATTTGTTTATTTCAAATTTTCTTGGGTAATTAAACGTGTTTATTACCACGATTTAATATTTATTCATGTGAATCTTACTTTAAAGACTATTATGAAAAGCTGAACCATTTCACGCACACCCAATTGCTCCATACAGTAAGATTTTATTCCTATAAAATAATTTTAACTCTTTTTTTGTCATCAAATAATTTTAACTTATTTAATGAAATGTTTCAATGTTTTTTGTTATTGATATAGCTCTTTGATGTTAGATATGCATGAAAAATATGATGAAAAAAAGTCCCCATCAACAATATTAATAATTATAATATGTTATACGTAACAAAATTAATTACTATCATGATATGAATGCATCATAGTATGTTAACTTTGAACCTATAAAACTTTTAAATTCGAAAATTTCATTAAAAAAAATGTTTTTATTACTGCACAACTACTTGAAGTAGAAAAAGAAAAGAGGCACGCGTTACTCTGACCTGATATATATCTGATAACTATTTAAGGAAATAACTATAATCAACTTTATTAAAATTACCATTCTCAGAAACACAATCATACTCAAGTCTTTTTTTTTCTTTAAAGTTACATAAAAAAGGCTTTTAGTTTTAAATTAAAGTTGATGTGTTTCTGGAGTTATCACTCAGATGACTGTGTAATAAAGAATCCTACCATGTTCTTTTCTGGCCAATCTCTATGCACGAGGAGCACTGTAAAACCCTATTTTTTTTACATTTTGTAAAAAATAAATTTGGCTAAAATTGTAAAATTTTGAATGTCCCTAGCAGAAGATTATTTGATGTGATTGTAGTGTGAATATCAAGTTTTTAGAGTTCGTTACGCGTTAGTCGAGCAGCGAAGTTGGGTTTAGTGACTAACTAAAAAATAATAGATTAAATAGAGATTAGTTTTTGGATTATTTTGATATTTTAATTTAATTAATATATAATAAGACTATAATTTTGACTTTTAGATTTTTTGATTAGCTTGTAGACCAAAAATAACAAATTTATACAATTTTTGTGATTATAATATATTTTATTTAATTTTACGGATCAATTTTAGTTAAAAATCTAATCCGATAACAGAGATGAATATATACAATGACCGTTTAACCTATAGTTCTTATCATCAACACAAGAATGTTCCAATTATTTGATTCATAATATTTGGACAAGAGACTATAACATTTTAAAATTAGTTTATACTTTCTTTTTAAAATCATCTATATATGTAACCATGAAGAATTCATATTGATTTTAAAGGGGGAAGTTACTTATTAGTTTGTAATATATACACATAGATAGTACATAGATGTCATCAATAATTCAAATGGTCACGACAAAATCAATATGATCTATGGTATTGTTTGTGGTTTTGGTGACTCCATGTGTTTCAAAATAAATGATGTTTAAGGTTGTTGTACACTAATTAAAAATTCGCTAAATATTATATAGTTTACATTTTTTTTTCAAAAAAACAACATTAACTACAATTAATTTAACCAATAAAAAATTAAACCGCAGAATATCAATAGTTAAAATATCAAAAAACATTGATTTTTTGCATAAAAATGTGAAACCAAATATTTCTAAAACATCACTTAATTTGAAATGGAGAGAATATATATATTCAACTATGCATTTTTCTTTAATGATTTAAGGTTCATTGTACCAATTTAATTCATGTCATATGTCATGACCATACTAAATTTGTACGGTGATAACTACAACATGTGTAATTCTAGAATTTAAGTTTGGTTAGATTTCATTGTGTTAAACTTTATTGAATTTTGTACACGAACATAAATTGATAGAATAGTTTTTTTGTTAATTAAACCGATAGAAATAGTTAACTAATTTTTTGTTGTTTGATAAGTCATTCTCTTTTGTTTTTATTTCTTTAGCGTTAAAACACGTGGATTATGACATATATTATTTTTTAAAATAATATATTTCGTTAAGATTTTGAGTTTCTATTTCAAGTTTAACGTGAGTAATTTTGCCTTTTATTTGATAAAAATATTAGAGCTAATTTATCAAATAACCAAAAAAACATTATTTGATAATAACATAATAATGAAGTGTTCTCCAAAATATATATATATATATCGGTCAATCTATTTATTGCTAATTGGTTGAAAGTTTAACATGGTATGAGAACCTCGTTTGTTGATCTAATTAGGGTGGTCCAAAAGACAGTTTTATTATCGATCCTAAAATGAGATCTGGTTCGAGAAAACAAACATGAATCATCGCGTCTCAAGGGTATGTTAAGATTTTACATCGAAAATTGAAGAGATGAACACTAATATATAACTAATACGGGCCAACCTGTGTACTGTTAATCGGTTTTGAATTGAAAATTCATAATCTAATAATTTCATTCGTAAAACAAAGACCGCAAGTTACTACCCTCAAAAAACAATCAAAGACAAAGAAATTTTTTTGAAATATGAATATGAAATTGGTGAGAAAAGGGTCGTCAGAAAAGTGAATGAAGTCAAGTCAATTATCCAGTTCCTAAAATAAATTGGGCATGCGTGTTACTTTATTTTGTCGTGTTGTATTCATTTTTCTCACGAATCTTATTTTGTGGCTAACCCTAATTTTTTACTATTTTATTTCATAAAAATGTGAAAAATGAAAAACAACTATTCGAGGCTATTGTTCAACCAAGCCAACATGTAAAAAAAGGGTCCTTAGATTTTTTTTCTTCTTTCTATTTCTGTAAAATATATAAAGATTATATTAGAGATAAACATCTCACATCAGTAATTGAAAAAACATTAATTAATATATAAGGGACATGAACAAATCTATTCATCGTCAATTGGTTTTGAATTAGAAACTCTTAAAACTTAATATGATATTAGAGCTCAAATCCACACAATCCAACTCGATCAATCGATCTGACTCAAAGTTGGTCCATCGATCCGTACTTAAACATAACGAGATTATGAACAAGATAATCATCATTTTGAGAAGGCATATTAGGGATAAATATTTTACATCGGTAGTTGAAAGAAATGTTAATCCGTATATAAGGGATATAGATAAATCCACTCAACGCCAATTGATTATAAGTTGAAAATCCATCAAATTAGGGGATTGATTGATGATATATAAAGAAATAATTTTACTTATCAATTAAAATATGAGAATGACACGAAATAAATTGTGGGCATGCATATAATAAATAACAAAGAGCGAATGAATGAATATCAAGGGGACCAATTCAATTAAATAAATATTTTGTTGTTCCCCTCTAAAATTTTAAAATATTATTTCTTTTAGTTTGTATGTTCTTAAATCACACATTACACATCAAACAAAAAAACAAGACTAACAAAAAAAATTATAATATTTTTTTGTTTCTTCCTACCTACAACTATTTACTTAGCCCTTTGCCTCGATCTTCTAAACCATCCACAATTTTTTGAATCACAATCTCTCTCTCTCTCTTTGAGTTCAAAGACTTTCTCTTTTAACTACACAAACTGAAAAATTAAAATCTTTTGAGTAAACTCAAGATTAAGTACATTGTTTCTTTCTTCTAGTTCTTGTTCTTGTTCTTGTTCTTGTTCTTGCTCTTGCTCTTGCTCTTGCTCTTGTTCTTGTTCTTGTTCTTGTTCTTGTTCTTGTTGGTATTTGATAAAAAATGGCGTCTCAAAGACATTTAAAAGATCTTCTTGAAGAAGATCAAGAACCATTTCAACTCAAGAGTTACATTTCTGAACGTCGTTGCCAAATCATTAATCGTCATGTAACGCATTTACAAGTCAAGAAACGCAAACCCATCTCTCAAAACGCTGGATTTCCCTCGCGTTTCTGCCGCAACGCTTGTTTCTTCTCTCTACGTGAATCTCCTGATCCAAAGAAATCTCCACTCTTCGAACTCAAATCGCCCAAACGCAGCCAAAACGCGATTTTTGTCAATATACCGGCGAGAACGGCTTCGATGTTACTAGAAGCTGCGATTAGGATACAAAAACAGTCATCCGAAACGCGAAACGCAGGAAACGCGTTTGGAATATTCGGGTCAATGTTGAAGAAGCTAACGCACCGCAAGAAACACGAAATAAGCGGCAGCAAAAACGGCGTATGGGAATCTCCGGTTGTTAGTAAAATAGTCACAAGAAAATCTAAACGCAAAGAAGAAGGGGAAAACACGTCCCAGACGCGAAAAATCGCGTCTGTAACGCAGTTTTCTCGGAGGTCTAGTAGTAGTGGTTGGGACTGCGATTTCGAAACGTCGAATAGCTCAAGAAGGGGATCGGAGGGTTTAGATGAGTTTGCGTGTGAATTGATGAACGGTTCAGATTATTCGGAAGAAAAACGTTTTAGTGAAAGCCCGTTTCGTTTTGTTCTCCAAACAATGCCTTCTCCTGGCGGTTTCAAAACGCCGATTTTCTCGTCTCCTGCGACTTCTCCACGCTGCGATTGTCAAGAGGTTTGTCTCTTTCTCAACTAATAATAATTATTATATAATGATTACATTATTGATCATATTCGTTTAATAGAAATCAAAAAGGAAAAAACACCAAAATAATTGATGTAGAGAATAATTTACTAGTAATAATTAAAACTTTATTGGAAATGCTAAATAAAATTAAAAATTTTACTTTTATAAAAAAAATTAAAAAATTTACATATGAGGATTATTAAATTTTTTAATTAATTAACACAAATATTTAGAACCCAAAATATAACTACCTTGTAAACCTTTTTCAAATAGGGTAAGAAAATTTAATTATTTTCTGTTAATTTTCTTACACATCTACATTAAAAATGTAAACTAATATTTATAATAAAACAAAATTTAACTCTAATAATCCATCCGTTTCGTAAAGTTAGATTTTCTGAACTTTTTCTTGTTCCATAAAGAAAAATTCATTTAGATTTTAAGATATCCTTTATTTATTAATACTTCAAAATTATTAGCTGATAATATTGAATCAAATGAATATTACTGGTTGATTGTTTTTAAAAATGTTTAGTCAGATCAATAATATTTTTATTAGTAAATATTAATTATATTTTTAATTTACAATGAAAATATTGAAATTTATCTTTCAGAAAGGATGAAATAAAATTTATAATTTGAAAAGGAGGAAATATTAGTTTATAAAATATTAATTAAAAAAATTAATACCGGTTATAGATAGTAATATTTAAAAAGTAGGCATAAAAGTTTAATTATTAGCTAGTTTGACTCGTTTGAATTAGCGCCATGACTATAGTAAATGACTAAAATACCCTCAGCTCTTATCGAAAATGTAATAACAGCTGAAGACAAAAGC
The DNA here is from genome assembly GCA_900406275.1 of Anastatica hierochuntica. NCBI lineage: Eukaryota > Viridiplantae > Streptophyta > Magnoliopsida > Brassicales > Brassicaceae > Anastatica > Anastatica hierochuntica. The sequence continues at coordinate 63,970 of OVAN01000202.1, read as the reverse complement.
AGTTTCGTCTTTTCGAAAATTAACTCAAGAGACTTTTGTTTGCTGTTGATGAAAACAAAGACAAATCTTTGTCTCTGACACTGCAAAATCTATCTCTCATGTTTTTTTTTCTAGTTTTTGTCTTTGGAAAATAATTATTTAGCAATATAGTCCAAAATATTTTACTTTTCCTCTCATTCATGGTTAAATAATAGATTTCCAATTCAAAATTAATTGGCAGTAAATGGATTAATTCGTGTTACTTATATTTTATTTAGGCCTTCATTATATTTTTCATATGAGATATTCTTCACATGTCCTCTCGAGATAATGGTCCGTATAACTATTAATCTCGATAATATCCCTAATATAAAATCAATTTCGGGCCGAAAAATGATCAATTTCGGGCTTAGATCGACCGAACTCATTATGGATCAGACCGATTTCGGTTCAGATCAATCGAACCTCTTTCAATGGACCGGATCAGTTTAGTTTTGGTGGAGCAACGTGTATTTAAATTCTGGATTCTGATGAGTGGATTGACTCATGTTATTTATATATTACTTAGGTCCCTCGTATTTTCGACGTGGGATATTCTTCACATTTACCATTTAATCTAAATATAATCACTCAAATTATTGTGTAATATGAAGTAATTATTATCTAAAGTACTTACTTTTTTTTGTATAAACAATGAAGAAAGAGAGTTATGAAGTAGAGAAGCTAAAGAAACTAGAAATGGAAGATGAAGAAGAAGAAGAAGAAGATAAGGAACAAAGCAGTCCAGTTTCAGTTTTGGACACTCCATTTGAGGATGATGATGAAGACATTCACATGGATGACAATAACATCCCTTCAAGTTTCAGATCTATACAAAGTACGTTTTCTTTTTTTTCTAACCACTCTCTATTTTGTCTTAATTTTTTCATATTTTCTTTGCATTTAATTCGATCTTTTTTTATCAGATATTATACTATATAGTTTTTTTTTGATAATATTATACTATATAGTTTACCCTAGTCATTTATTGTTTGTTTAAAACTGTTGGATCCATGTTGTTCTGAAGATATAGTGTATGTTTTCGAAACATAATAGTAACATGTTCATGCACATATAGTGTTTTTCTTGTAGTCTCAGTGAACATTAATAACATGCACATATTGTGTTTTTCTTATAGTCTCAGTGAACATTAATAACATGCACATATACTAGTGTTTTTTTTCTGGTTGATACCCATTTTATCGAGGGAAATTATAATGAATATTACAATGTCCTAGATTAATTAAATTTCATATATTCTCCAAATGAAATTATAATGGAAAGTTTTTTGTAAAATCTCTCTAATATTATATTATTATATTTTTCTCGCTGCTAAAAATTTAATTAATTTTTTATCTATGGTTATTCACCTAATCGACCTTAAGCTTGCCACTTTTCTTCGGGGGAAGAAATTTGAGACTCATATAGTGTTTTGACAATATTTTTTAAATTTAATTTGGGAAAGTTAACATTTTGTGTTATATTTCTCCTTATTGTTAAATTGGTAATTTTCCTTTTAATCCACACATTTTGTAAAGAATTATTTAGGGTTTTGAATGAATAAAAACATAGATATGCTTTTGAATTTTCATAAATTTGAGATCATTTAAAACTTATGTTTTTGATGTTTGGGTCTTGATTTACAGAAGCAAAGCATCTTCTTCTACAAAAGCTTTGTAGTTTCGAGCAACTCGCGGATTTAAATCCCATTGAACTCGAGAAAAGAATGTTAGATCAAGAGACCAAAGATGAAGAAGATACGAAAAATCTTTATCATTATAAGATCTTTATAACTAAGAGAGTTCTCAAAACGTATTTTGAAGATATTACTAGAGTTCCCGAAGGCATAGAAGCATTGATCTCAAACCTTGTAGCAGAGGAATTACAAAACGACAGCGTTTTGCAAGATGTTGAAGCCGTAGCCAAAAGGGTAAGCGAGAGATTGAGATCTTGGAGAGATGTGGAGTCAAACACAATAGATATGATGGTTGAATATGATTTTAGAATAGAGAGTTTAGGGTTATGGAGATCAAAGAACGATGAAGAAGTAGCAGAGACGGTTCTTGATGTCGAGTTTGAGATTTTTGAGGATCTTGTTGAAGAATTATCACAAGATATTAGTAGAGATTGGTGATGATCATGTTGTTAATTGAGTAGCTTCTGTCACAAGTAATGACAACTAACTTTATTTATTTTAAAATTGGATGGTGGTGGGTGTATGTAAAAGTTTTGAATGATGATGAGTATTATTAAGATTTATTGTAATTCTTCTTCACACTCTAGGGTTAGGTTTTGACCCGATGGGTTCTCGGGTTGGGTCGATCCTTAAATCGTTTGTACAAGCCCACTCACAAGAACATAGCCCTATCAATATATAAACAACATTCATAACATTTTTTTTTGTCGTCTAAATTATGGATATTGCTACTACAAATTTTGAAAAACAAGATAGTTTTTCACCGGACAAATCTTTTAGTTCCATTGGAATCACATCACCAAGACGAACGATTCACTTAAACCACGTTGAAGATTTCCTATAAACATGCCTCCATTAATATGCAAAATAAATCACATATTCGAGAGTTTTCTTATAAGCATTAATTAAACTTTTGGACAACCATCAGACTAAAGGAGTTTTCAACATCTCTAGTTTTTTTGTCATTTAGCCTAATGACAAGTAGTTCCTCTCACTAGAAGCAGGTGTAGGGTATTAGGGATAAATATTTCACACATCGAAAGTTGGAAGGAATTCTTAACAATATATAAGAGACATAGACCAATCCACTTATCAGAGCCCAGATCCGTTCCAATCGATCTGATCCAAAGTTGGTCCTTTTGATCGTTGTCCAAAAATATTGAGATTTATGGTCGAGAGAGCCATTATCTCGAGGGGGCGTATTAGGGATAAATATCACACATCGAAAGTTAGAAGGGATTCTTAAAAATATATAAGGGACATGGGCCAATCCACTTATCGCCAATTGGTTTTAAGTTGGAAGCCCATATAACTTAACACAGGGTTCAAACCCTGGTTTTGTGAGATGACAAAAGAGATGGTGTAACCACTGGCCCACATGCACATCTCCCATTTCTAGATTTTATAAAGTCAAAATTTTTTATTTAAAAAAAAATTGTTTATTTTAAAGGAATTTGCCTTGGTAAGAGGTTAGATATATAGTGTATATTCTATTGACAAATCTTGACAAGATCTATAAAAGAGAAAAGAAAATTTCAAAAAGGCAATGAAAAAGAAGGGTATGCTTTCACAATGTACTTATTTATACATACTATTAAATTCAAATTCAAAAAAAATAGATATCACTCTCATCTTCTTTTGTTTTTGATGTTTTACTTTTTAAAATCGGCACAATCCCTTTCCTATGGAATCATTTTTCTTTATCATATAGAGCTTAATTCTCCACTTAACTCTCGAGGTAGATGTTAGCGAGATACCCCTTTTGATTGTCTTGTTTTATTCATAGAAAACATATTTGGTGAAAAAAATATTGTAGGTTACAAGTTAAACCAACCAGAGAATACCGGTGTTAAGTTTTATGAGTTTTCAATTCGAAACTAATCGAAAATGAGTGGATTAATCCATATTATTTATTTATCAATGTTGATCTATTTTAATATTTTAATGTGAGATCCTAATTTAGAATTTTATAATTCATATTAATGGTAAACCAATTTCTAACTTTATTCCTAATTTCTAGTACATGGTGAATAATTTATTAAAGTTTTAATCGAAGTGTGTTTCTAGCCTAAGAGGTGCACCATTCTTGGCTAGGAGAATTAAATCCGAATTATCATTTCTCATTTTAGATCTTGTGTTCTTCTTTAACAAATTATTGATTGTTACTTGTTATATATATGTTCATTTCAATTCAATTTTTCATCAAGAAGTACTTGAACTTAAATCATAAAATAATCCTCTATATATTAAGAAGTACTTCACTTATATATAATTAATGCATTGCTAAAAATCAATTTAAATATGATTTATAAAAATGCTGATGTAATATATGTCCATAATGATTTTCATATTCAAATTCCAATAAAAAATGAATGACAATTTTCAAGAAAATATTACTAATTTTGCTCTTTTTGAAAATAATTTGTTTAGTTTACCAACAATAATTTTAAAGATAGAAATCGATCATATATAATAATTTAGATATTTTAACTTGCATATTATGCGAGCATATCACCCAATTTTATTTATAAATAGATTGGTTGGAAAAACATTTAAAATTCCAAAAATTACTTACTTATAAATATATTTATATACTTTCAGGGTTCCTAAATGCATGCATCCATCGTTTCAAACATTCCATCAACATAGGCCTTGATAAAAAAAAACTCTTCTTCCTCTTTCGTTCTTGAATTTTTTTTTTCATCAAAAGATTTATTTTTTCATAAAAGACAAAACTAAAATTAAGGAAAAGTCTAAAAATCAAAATCCAGCTGGTGGGTGTGAATCGTGTGATGATTCCACATTCTTATCGACATCCATCAATGTACCTTAAATATCAAACATCGACTATAAGCCAAAACAATTCTCTATCTTTTTTTCTGAAAATTATAATATAAGGGTCGTTTTCGATATTCATTTTGGAATATCTGTTTGGTTTTTGTGAAAAAACAACCAAAACAATTTATAAAAATATCTTCTTCTAGTTAACTAAATTTTATTAAAATCTACATGAAACTAACAAAAAAATTGTTTCTATTTCATTTTAGTTCCGTTAGATTATACTCAGCTTAGTCACGACTTTTCACGTTGTTTGCATATACGTTCGGATATTTGGTTCGGTTCCGATTCGGTTTAATTAAGTTTATGAACATTTTGATATTTTAAAATTCGGTTCAATTCTGGTTCAATTCATTTTTATTTCGGTTCGATTTGTTTCTTAATATTTTGATTCAATTCAATTTAGTTTAAGTATTTACCTGAAAATAAAAACAAAAACTGATTATTGAAATTTTGGTTTAATTGTGTAAAAAATGGTTTAATTTTGATTAGTGTAATAAAATTATCAAGTATTATTGTTATATTAGATACTTTACCATCTTGAGATTGCTCTTGGTCATTACAAGAAATGGTCTATCCCGAAAAGCTTGACCAATGTTCGTAACTACGCTAATGCTTTTGTTCGCTAGAGACTCATTCAATAAAACTAAGGCGAAGAACGAGTTTGTTGTCGCGGTTTGGGCATCAAAAGTTAACGAATTGAATTTAGGATAAAAATAGAATATGGTTTTAAAAAAAAAAAACTAAAAGTTCATAGAAACCATAAAACCGAAATGGATAAAAAAATTTTTTTTTGTCATCAGTCTAGTGGCTCAGTAGTTCCCTGAAAAGGGCATCATCCCGGGTAGGCCTGAGCGTTCGGTTACCCGTTCGGTTTCGGTTCGGTTCTTTCGGTTCTCGATTCTTTTGGTTCTCAAAAGTTGGAACCATTCGGATCTTTAAATATTTCGGTTCGGTTTCGGTTCGGTTCCGGTTCAATTCGGGTTCGGTTCCGATTGAATTAAGTAACCATTCGAGTATAAATTTTCGGGTATTTTCGAGTATTTTTGTATATTTTTAGGTATTTTTGAATATTTTCAGGTATTTTTAGGTATTTTTAGTTTTATTCGATTACCCGAAATATTGTGGTTCGGTTCGGTTTGCTTATTTCGGTTCTCGAATATTGGAACCGATCGGGTAATTTTTCGATTTTTTCGGTTTCGGTTCGGTTTTTCGGTTCCGGGTAATTTGTCCAGCCCTAATCCTGGATTCGAACCCAAGTAAGTGAGCTTGGTCAATAAAGATGGTAACCACTGTACCAGTTGTGCCGCTCAAAAGATTTGATTCGTTAAATGCGGTCCGAATTGCACAATTGCATGTGGTACAAAAACCATAAAACCGAAATAGATAAAACTAAAGATTTGATGATTTGTTAAAACATCAATGGCGAAGGAGAAAGAAATGTTGGAGCTATCTTCTCAAATCTGCAACCAAATCTCCTCCGTCTTCTCCACTCCTACTTATCCACATCCACCACCGCTTGATCTCCTCGTGACGGAGCTCGCCGGAGTTTCACGCCGTAACTCTCGTGTGTTCCTTTACGGAGTAGGCCGTGAAGGCCTCATGCTCAAAGCCTTTGCGATGCGTCTATTCCACCTCGGTCTCTCCTCTCACATCGTCTTCGACATGACCACACCTTCAATCTCTTCATCCGATATCCTCATCGCTTCAGCCGGTCCCGGAGGATTTTCCACCGTCGATGCGATTTGCTCCGTTGCTAAATCCAACGGCGCTAAGGTTCTCTTACTCACAGCGCAGCCGGAGATAGGGTCATGTGTGAAACATGCGACGGTTGTATGTTACGTCCCTGCACAAACCATGGCGAGTGATGGCGGAGACACGGTGGCGATCGGAGAAGAGAGACGGTTGTTGCCGATGGGAAGTTTATATGAAGGAGCTTTGTTTGTGTTGTTTGAGATGGTTGTCTACAAGCTTGGTGAAGTTTTGGCCGAGTCTCTCGTGTCCATACGTTCTCGTCACACTAATCTCGAGTGACGTTGAGCACGTCGCGTTGTTTTAGCATTTCGGTTGAGAAATGCTTGCTGTTTTTACACATGCGAAGAAGTAACATTTCAAGGAATGTATGTTGTTTTAAAGTAACTTAAAAATCAGACTCTTTTTATTAACATCTTATTTCATCCGAGAGCAAAGAAGAGTAGGGCTGGGCATTTTACCTGAAACCCGACCCGAATCTGATCCGAAAGATCCGAACTGAATTCGAACCTGGATTAGAAAAATACCCGAAGGGGTATTAGGTCTCGAGAAGTTCGGGTATCGGGTATATCTGAACCCGAACCGAACTCGATAGGGTAGCCGAAAAAACCCGAAGCCGGACTTACTCGAACATGTACCCGAACCCGAAATCTAACTAAGTATCCAAATACACCCATATACCCGAAAAAGTACCCAAATACCCAAAAATACTCAAAATAAGTATCCAAATTTATTCAAAAATCTTAAAATACCCGAAAAATCCGAGAATCCGCTAAAAAAACCCGGAATACTCGAAGAAAAAACCGAAAATATCCAAAAAAACTTGAAATACCCGAAAAAACCCAAAATACTAAAAAAAAACCCGAATAGCCGAACCCGAACTACCCGAATCCGAACCCGAATAATAAAAATACCCGAACGGGTATTGTAGGGGTGGAGTTCGGGACCTAAAGTTGAACTGAACTCGACCAGAACCCGATCGGATACCCGAACACCCAGCCCTAAGAGAGAACAATGCTCGAACTTCATGGAACTTCTTCTGGTTGATTTTATAAAACACTGTGTCTGTACAAATGAACATACGTATGTGTATGTACATTGCATGCATCGAACGTTCACCTACGTGAAAAGCAAGTCATCAGATCTGACCATTCTGAGATTCAGACACTCTCATTAATATTTTTTCCTTTTTAATTACACATTTTCATTCGTTTTCTACGAATTATAATACATTTTAAGAATTGTTTTTTCTTCTCTTTAATTTAATTGAAACTTTTTAAAATATATTTTTATTTTGTTTTGTCGGCCTTAATAAAAAGACTTGAGATTCTTCTGTTCAGTATGTTTCCCTTATTAAGAACTCTCTTATCGCTTTTACTCTTAACAGTTACTATACACTGTCCATAGTTTCATCACTCTCTACGTACGTACTCTACTTTGATTTTATTTATAATATTTTTTTAATATATTTTGTACGTTTAAATTGATTGCACATCTCTCTTTCCACACCAGTTAAAACCTTGTTATATAAATCTTTAAGACCACGATTATTGGGTAGAAATCGATGTGGGTTCTAAAAAAAATAAATATATTATTATTTTAAATATTATAATTATTATTATTTTTTATATATTTTTAACAAATAAAAATAGAAAAAGAAGAAGAATGGGTTTTTACAGAGGAGACAGAAGAACCGTTTCTCCATCTGTCTTCCACTTTTCCAAATTTTTAATATATTTTTTAAAAACTGGATTAAAAATCTATGCGATAATCATGCTCTAAGCATCCAAACTATAGTTACCGTGACTTTATGTATATGAACTTTTCGTGTGGAAAACGCAAAACAAAAAGATGTGGCAGCCAACTCAGCATTACGTCACGTTCAACTAACGGAATTCGGATCAATGCATATTTTCACCGTTTTCCGATAGTTTATATATGTAATTCAAAATTTATTATAGTTTGTGTAGGGTTTAGCGTACACCAAAAGTTTATGTATATAAAATCACGGTAGTGATAGTTAGTGTTGAAATCGGCCAATTTTCTTCTAAAAGAAAAAAAATTGTAACTGTGGATATATGTTGCTTTTGGTTATTGTTGTCCTTGACTACTTTATAAGAAATAATTACATCTTCACTAATCATTTCTTTCTTTAAAAATAAATATTCCAAAGTGATCATTATGAATTTGTCGGCATCTAGCTATCATTATATTTCATGTCGAATGATAATAATTAAGCAAACTAATTAACTATTGATTGTGAGGAAGAATATATTTTAAGTTTTAAAATGTAAAAGGTAAGACTGCTGAGGAATATAATATATTGATTCATACTCACAACAATAGAAAGATAGATCTTGTTAACAAAAATAAAGAGGAGATCTTCAATGATAGAACCAAAGTATATATTATATAAAACAGATCATAGTTGAGGCAACTTTCTCCTTTTACAATAAAAACCAAAGAGTTCTTTAACGAGAATCATCATGACATTTTCATAAAAGAATCATAGAATATATATAATAACATCAACAACATCACCAAACACATTTTAATATTGCTTCAATTAATTTTGATTCTACTTTATCTCTTTGATTTTGTAACCTCTGTTGCCATTGTTCATTTGTATGCTCCTACTCTCAAAAACATCTCTCTCTTACTCTCTACAAGTGATACAAGAAACATTGATCTTCATTTTCAAAAGCTTTCGAGTTAATATACATAGATCGACTGGCTACTAAGCCGAAAAAAATTATACATTAAAATTTTATCTCTAATTTTGTAAAATTTCGTAATCCCATAAAGTTCAAGACCGACCTTGTATATACCATAATCTAATTGGCTGATTTAAAATATTTCACAAATAATCTAAATTGATTTTTGTTAAGAGAAATGAGGTGAATGATTATATAATTCGAAGAATAAGAGTCTCTAGCTAAAATAAAATAAAAATAAACAAAAGGAGAAAAAAGAACAAGATATGGGGTCAATTAATTTGGTGGTGATGAAACAATAAATAGATAGGTTACAAAAAAAAAGGTAGGTGACAATGCAAACCCTAGCTACTTGTCTATTTGCCCCCCAAGCCATGGAAGAAAGTAACAATTATTTCAAGAGCAAATAAACTCAAAATAGCTCAAAAACGAAAACAAAAACTAAAGAAAGCAATAGGAGAAGAAACGACATCGTTTTGGACGTGTCTGCTGAGAGATTATTGAAGTCTCCCATATGAACTCTCAAGTCAATAAAAGGTAAACTTTGTAGGGGTCCTCTAATTGTCTGCGACACGTCACTAGTAGAAAAAATTGATATAGTCACGTTTTAGACACGAAAAAACGTGGTTATAGGATCGTAACTTTTTTTCGTGGCAAAATCATTCATGTAGCCACAATTAGCCACGAAAAAAAAATCACGATCCTATTGCCACGATTTAGTCACGAAATCTGTCGTGGCTATAACAGTATTTTTTACTAGGACGTGTCTTAGTCTCCTCATTTATATATTATAAGTTCTGCAATTTTTGAACCATAACATAGTTTTATATATTATCATATCAAATAGTGTTATGTTTTTCAACCAGAATATTCTTTTGATAACCTCCGATTTGTGTTGATAAATCCAAGCAAGTAGTTTCAATGTTCATGAAAAGATTAATATAGATTAATAACATAGATAAGAAGACATGAAACCGAAGTAGTTCATTAAAGATTTTTATTGTGCAAAAAATCAAAAAAACTTTAGATTGTGACAAAAAATAAATAAACTTTAGATTTGATATTCATAATGAAAAAAAGAGAGTTGCATACGAGATAACTTCAAAGTTAAGTTTCTCCGTCACGCGATGACTATTTATATGAAACAATTGCTTAAAACTTTAAACATTTTGGACTAATAGATTTGCAAAGATAACATAATGGCTTCTCTTGTATAGCTGTAATAGTTTACATGTTTATATATGCATTCATAACCAAATGTTTGGTCGTAGATGTAGTGCTTGAATTTTACATATGTATACATAATCATTTTATAGATATTGAGAAGGGACTAAAAGAACTTGGTGAACATTAGGATTGAAGCAATAAAAGCGACAAAAAATGGAACAATAAAGCGAAATGGTTATGGATGAGACGGATTGAAATGTTGAGGGGAGCATAAAAGCCAATAATTTAGTAATTTTTCAGAGGACCCCCCCCCTCCCCCTCTTATTGCGGCCAAATAATTCTAGGTTTTTTTCGAATTTTTTTTTGATATCTCGGGTGTTTTGGCCGCTGGTTCCCACCAAGGTGGGTCCAGACTAGTCGGCAGGGGTCCGAAGTTCTCGGTTCTTTTTGGACACAGGGGACACATGAAAATCTCTTTCACCGTCGTTTTCCGAGGTGCTGATGATCACATGTAAAGTCACCAGCGACCGGGATTCGGATCCAGGTGACGGAACTCACAACTGTGAACCCTTTACTACCGGAGCTAAAAGTCTCAATTTGCCCTTTCGAATTTAATCTTTAAAAGTTCTGTATGGAGAACTTTTTTTTAATGAAATTCTACAAAGCTTTAAAGCTGAATCACCGGTTCAAAAGGCAAACAAAAGGTTACATATGAATCTATTAACATGACAATAGAATCGTCATAAACTACAATGCTTTTAAAAAGCTATTTGATTTTTATTGTTTCCTTATATATAGAATTACATGTTTTGTTTGCATGCTACTATTATCATGTGTATAATCATTTAATGATCATAAACACATTTTTTCTCTAAGAATTATGAATATAGATGTGAGACCCCGATATATAGAGTCATTATAGTGTGTGAGAGAAGTTTATAAGGATTGATTTGGCTACATGTTTTCACCTAAATGTACTTATCTTTTCACACATACTGAGAGAACTCTACAGTTAAGCATGCTTCTGATGATGGAGTAGCACTAAGATGGGTGATCTTCCAGGAAGTCAGTTTCTAGAATCGTGCGAATGAGGACAAAACACGGGGAAAGATCGCGTGGTGATTGCATGGACAATTAAACATGACTTTAAAACCTTCCTCGAAATAGCGTTTCCAATTGTCGGACAGAATAAACCCGCGGATCCGAGGAAAGGGGTCGAGGCATAAAGTAAGACAGTCGAGGGGCATTACAATAAAATTGTTGAACATATCTCTAATTTTTAATCAAAAAGAAGATATCTACTTATTGAGAGGTTCATTTTTTATCACAAAAAACAAATCCTAGGAAACAAGGGAATGAAGTCAAGTAATGATGGTATCTAACAAATTAAAAGAATAATTTTGTTTCCAAAAAGGTTGATTCAATTATGGAGTCACATGTGCAACTTTTTGGAAATTTATCCTCAAAAAATATCCAAAATGATGTTACTTTGTAATAAAAAACCAACAAGAAGATCAACACTTCTCGAACCAAAGAGAAGATCTTAGGTTTGAATTGCGTTAGAAGAAATTGAATCGCCATATTTTACCTAGTCTAACTCTGTTTTAGGGGATTAGGGTCCACGAGCAAAAATATAAAGAGTAGGGGGCCTTGATCTATTTATTGTCTACTAGTGAGACAAAACCTTACATTGATATGAATATATATATATATACACATCATTGGACACATGTAGTATTTGATAGAAAATAATGATGGAAACTTAGACACATTGTACAAATTAATACAAAAGTCTCATACAAAATATAATACACCTATTCACCTCTCTCTCTCCACACACATTTAAAATGAAAAAGAATGATGTTCGTGTAGCTAACACCATGCGAGTTCGATCTCCACCCAGCGAGAACTATCTCACGTTGTTTCTGGATATCTCTGAGGAATTCACATGGGTCCCCAGCGCCCCGAGACCGACAGTGCATGCGTGTTCAGATACTGTGTGTCCCCTACAGAACCTGATCTAGGACTCCGACCGGCTAGTCTGGACCACCTCGGTGGAGCCAGAACACTCCAGTTATAAAAAAAAATGATGTTATTAAGTCATGGGACCATAGCTTACATTCGACTCTTTCGTGGACTATACACGACCTCTCTCTCTCTCACTCTTTCTCTAAAGAGCTTCCTTCAATCTTCTCTTTTATTTTAGGATTTAAAAGGTTGAGACATTACTTGTTGTCTCATTTTGGATCGATTTTGGTCTTATAAATCCAAAAATGGAGGATCATTATCCTCACTACGGTACACCGGAGCTCCGGCAGCTCATGAAAGGCGGAGGGAGGACGGCATCACCGTCCACTTCTTCTCATTTCCCCTCTGATGTTCTCGGTTTCAACCTCGCTCATCCGCCGCAGTCTCCACCACCACCACATCACCATTTTCATCAGTTCACTGCTGATCAAGAAATGGGTTTCTTGCCACGTGTTGTTCATGGATTCGGTGGAGGTGGACATGACACCAACTTAAACGCAAGCACTAGTAGTGGAGGAGGTGGGTTTCTTGACGGTGGAGGTTTTGGCGGCGGCGGCGTAGGAGTAGGAGGAAACGGAGAAGGAACAGGGAGGTGGCCAAGACAAGAAACCCTAACTTTGCTTGAGATTAGATCTCGTCTTGATCATAAATTTAAAGAAGCTAATCAAAAAGGACCTCTTTGGGATGAAGTTTCTAGGTTTGCTTCACTTCACTTCTCTTTCTTGATTTTCTTACCCTAATTTATTTCTTTACCTCATTTTATAATATTTTAGTAAAAAAACATTTAAAATTAAACATTAGGCATATCTCTCAAACTCAACTCATAGGTGTGATTCTTATAATTAATAAATTAAGAGAAAATTAATTCCCAATTAAGAATACTAAAAGCTTTATTTAAAAAAAAAAACTCAAAGCCTTTTTAAAGTTTTTTTGTGTGTTTTCTTTTAGATTTGACATTTCATACGCTTTCTTATTAGAAAACATAAGACAAGTTTTATATATATATATATATACATAATTTCAACATACATTTTCATTTTTCAGCTTATTAATATAAATACACACATATATATATATAGTATATGTACATTCTCACGTATATAATACACACACACACACACATTGATGCATAATCTATAGAGAGGTCAGTTTCAAAACCTTTGTAGTTTTGTGTTGGTCAAGAGAATGACCAGACTTTGGCAGTTTCAGTTAAGACACTATCAGGATAAAACATAAACAAGAGTTAAAAAAAATTATTATCCGATCTTCTTTGACTTTAATTTTTAATTTTTGTAATTCTATTTTTATTGATAACTTCTGATTCATCTTTAGTTTCTGAAAATATGTACCCTCTTCTTTTGTGTAAGTATGTAACTATGCATAGAAACATGTTCTTGTGTTAAACTATTAGTCCACTAGTTAAGTCTAGAAAAACAATCTTGGTCCAAAAGTTATACATATAAGCTTTATGTATGTCACTATCTCTAAAGCAAATACACCATACATTGTTACTATATATAGATATGTATATATGCATGAATTTGAATATCAAAAGCCATTAATATCCTAGTAACAATTCACATTTTATCCAAAAAAATCGAATTATATCTTATGAACAATCAATGATTCTAAGCTAGTTTTAAGATTAGGGCAACTTCTTCGAATTTGATTCAAAACATGAACTAGTTTAGTCATTCTTATTCATTTTGTTTGACATTTTAGGATTTTGTCAGAAGAATATGGATACCAAAGAAGTGGGAAGAAGTGTAGAGAGAAGTTTGAGAATCTTTACAAATACTATAGGAAGACTAAAGAAGGCAAAGCCGGAAGACAAGATGGTAAACACTATAGATTTTTCAGGCAACTAGAGGCGCTTTATGGCGATTCCAACAACTTAGTTTCTTATCCTAATCATAACACACAGTTCATGAACAATGCTCTTCATGGTTTCCACACTCAAAACACTATGAATGTTACTACAACAACATCCAACATTCATAACATTCATGATCATAGTGTTCATGATGGGTTTCATCATCATCAAACCCTTAGTCTTTCTAACTCCTCCGAGATGGAGCTCATTACTTCATCTTCTGAAAGGAATGATTCTAGTAGTAGAAGGAAAAAGAGAAGTTGGAAAGCTAAGATCAAGGAGTTCATTGATGTGAACATGAAAAGGTTAATAGAGAGGCAAGATGTTTGGCTTGAGAAGTTGACAAAGGTTATTGAAGACAAAGAGGAACAAAGGATGATGAAAGAAGATGAAAGGAGGAAGATAGAAGCTGCGAGGATCGATAAAGAACATATGTTTTGGGCTAAAGAGAGGGAGAGAATGGAAGCTAGAGATGTTGTGGTGATCGAGGCATTGCAGTATTTGACAGGAAAGCCATTGATCAAGCCATTATGTTCTTCGCCGAAAGAGAGGACTAATGGTAATAATGAGATCCAAAACAATAATGAGAAGGGAAGTGATCAAACAATGACTAACAATGTTTATGTTAAAGGAAGTAGTAGTAGTTGTTGGAATGAGCAAGAGATTGTAAAGCTTATGGAGATAAGAACAAGCATGGACTCGACATTTCGAGAGATATCAGAAGATTGTTCTGATGCATTTCTATGGGAGGAAGTTGCTGCAAAGCTTAATGAATTAGGGTTTGAACAGAGAAGTGCCTTGTCATGCAAGGAAAAGTGGGAATGGATAAGCAATGGAATGAGGAAAGGAAAGAAGCAAATCAACAAGAAAAGAAAGGATAATTCGACGAGCTGCTGGGTTTACTACCCGAGAAACGAAGAAAATCCGATCTACAACAATCAAGAAAGTGGATATAATGATGCTAATGATCAACAACATCATGAGATGAACAAACAAGGCAATGTAGGTTCTTCAACATCAAATGCAAATGCAACAGATGGAAACCCTAGCGGCGCAATGGCGGCTAGCTTCCCATTCTTGATGGGAGATGGAGATCAGAACTTGTGGGAGAGTACTTATGGTTTGAGGCTAAGTAAAGGAGAGAACCAGTAAGCAATTTAACTAACTCTTTTTGAGTTAGTTATATTATATGATAAATTAACATTGACTTAACTATTATAAGTCACCCCCATGCTTACATTAATGAAGTGGTTTATATTTTTTGGGGATTAAATTTACATATAAATGTTGAGAACAAAAAAAAAACATATAAATGTTACATTGCCATTATATCAACAAGACATTTTCTCCAAAATTAAACCAAAATTTTCGGGGGATTGATTTAATAATTATTTTGATGATTTTATATGAAGGAAACTGACTAAGCCCATACTTCATTAATGTTTTTCGATCTTAGGAAGTTATTGTAATAACTTATGTGAGCCAAAACGGTTTCTTGACTTCTTGTCCATTGGGTTCAAACCTATCACATGTTGATGTTTTTTCTAAATCATTTTCTTTTTTTTTTTTAATTTCTAAATCATTTTCAAGCGATTGCATTATGCATAGAATTACCAAAAAAAATATTTGATAGCAAAATTGTTTTGTGATGCCTATTTAAAATATCTTCAATAGTAGTGGACCATTTCTGCCATGCATGCTTTGGTTCATGCATATTAGATTTTAGTTCTAAAAATCTATGTCTACACGGATTACCCTTCCGCGTACCCGTTATCGGTGATAGTCCGATTAGTCTCTGCATAATTTCGATTTTTCAAACATTATCACTATATTCAACTTATCGGATTGGACTTTCGTTTAAAATTGACCGCTAAAATTAGACAAAATCTATTGTAATCATTAGAATTTTATAAATTAGTTAGTTTTTGTCCAAAAACAAATAAAATATTCTACAAATCAAAGTTATAAATTTATTAGATATTTATACAATTGATTTAAATTAAAATATATCAAAAGAATCAAAAAATTAGTTCCGATCAATCTCCGTTTTATCCCTTATTTTTCAACCATGCATTAGGTCCAAGTTGACAGCTATTATTTTTATGTGATTGTTGTTAGTCATGAAACTTTTAGGTTGAGCTTTGGTCAAGAGGACTCAACCTAATTAATGTATGTACACAAATGGAGATGCAAAGAGACATACATAGAAGGCTAGAGATGTTACATTGGGGTAATTCTAGAGAGAGAGAGAGAGAGAGAGAGTTATGAAGATGTAGACATAGAAGAAGACTAGTGAAGTAAGCTCTAGTCGATTCAGTGTGTTGATGGTCAGAGAGAAAGTAACCGTTTGCCTTTATCTCTCTCTCCATGATCTCACTCTTCTCCTTTTGTCCTTATTCCCAATAGAGACAGTGAAACACAAGCACGAGTCAGTACCAATCCATACACATTATTGATAAAAATGTTGATTAAATATTGAAGTGTCTCTATTCTCATTTAAGTATCTTTTTATTTGTATGAGTTCCACACAAGACCAGTCCTTAATTACTTCCCCTGCTTGATGATTCTTCTTGTTAAAACATTGTTAATCTTTTAATTTGTATATTGATTTTGATACTTTAGGTAAGGAAAAGACCTTGGTTATTCGTAAATATATATAGTAGAATATTATTTTCTGAAATTTTGACTATAAAATCATTGTCGAGACTCATTTGGCCCAGTGACAAAGGTCCTGGTGCTGAGTTCTCAGGCGTCTGGAGTCGAACTCCACTCGTGTCCAAAAAAAATCATTTTGTTACCTCATTTGACTATTTCTTTAATACTTCATTCTTTGAACTCAACTCCAATCCATATTGTTTAGCGCGTTATATTGATTAAATGAATCGGTTAGAAAAATAAAATAATTTCTTCACAAAACTATAAGAGTTATATATTACAAAATACTCTAATCGTATAAATAATTATAAAAAGAATATAATTATATCTTGTAAACTCGTTCATTGTGCAAAAGGATAAATTTTAATTTGAATTACTAAGGAGAAAAAGAGGTGAACTTTGAATCTTGTTGAAAACAACTACCTCAAGTTTGTTTCTGGACACTTTACACGAGCATGTAGGTCTTTGTTTTCGATCAATTTGCAGATCCGAAGAGAATCTACATGTGAGACACTTTTTTTTAGAGGATTAGTCTCGATCAATTAAGACATGAGATTTATCACTGAATTATAAAAAAAAAGTGAAGTTTTTGTTTTCTGTAATATCAAATTATGAAAAAGTAAAAAACAAAAAAGAGTCACTAAACAATTAAAACTGTTTTTTCATGACTATTTTTCGTTGAGTCACTGCCATTGTCTCTCTATTCCGTCTACCCTAAGACTAGACACATCATCACCTCATTATATGAATTTTTTATTTTAACATTCCACTCATTAATCCTTCACACTTTTTATTTCTTTAGATTTTCTTGCTACCCAATTTTCTGAATAAATATAGGAAAATTAGGTTCAATAACTAAAAAAAGAAATTTGAAGTTATGTCTACCAAAAAGACATGTTTGTATTTTCTGCAACATTTTTCATTTTACTTCTATTTTTACTCATCCAATTTTTTTAAAAAAATTTTTCTTTTTCTATTCTTTTCTCCGACCAATTTTTGTTTTTTGTTTTTTTGTATGGATGTTTGATAAAAAATTTTATAATACAAAAAATGTTGATTTTTTTACATTCAATATAACTTGAAAATTTAAAAACAAAAATTAATCGTAAAATAGTTAGACTATTTATTGCAATTCACAACGCTCTATCTATTTATTTTTAACATTGTTTTTGTTAAATACCCTTCCCAATTTTTTTTAATATTTTTATTTTTCTGATAATCTAATTATAAACTTTTATTGATGTTTTGTTATTTGAATTGTTTAAATACACGCGGAAATAATCATTCTATCTCGAATAGTATTTATATATTCTATATATTATAATGCTTAGAAACTATTTTTTTTTTTTTCAACGCTTTAGAGACTATTTACAAAATATATATATTTGTTTTGAAAAATTCAAAATAGACAAAGTAGAAAAAATATCTGTTCTTTTTTTATATGTAAAAAAATTGTTTTCTAAATTTCTTTTTCTTATTATGTATGTATGATTAAATGTTTTAGCTACTTGAATCTTGTAATAACGTAAAACAAAAGACATGTTGCATTCCGTTCCTATAGGTAAAAAAACACTACCACTTACTATTGAACTACTTTTTCCCCTTAAGAATAGTGTCATGTACAATTTAACAGTCTACAACATAAACAAACAAACAAACAAAAAATTACAAACAAAATCGAAATAAAAGAGTAAAGGTATTAGAATCACAATTATATATAATAAGATCAAATGCTCACAAGGTATAATACATATATTGTACCTTAAAAACTAGTGTCTCCCTCCTCCTAGGCAGCAAAAGAATGCTGAGAGTATATGTGCATATATCATTGAGCAGACCGGGCCGAGGTTTTACAAATCCGAGCGGTTAGGTTGAGGAGCCGCTGACTTGATCAACGGTCTAAGCAAATCCATCATAGTCGCAAATGATGGACGCTTCCATGGCTCACTGTGAATGGAAAATATAATGCATAAAACTCGAAGGAGATTCAACGGTATCGAATAAATGAAGGGAAGATAGATAGATCATTCACTTACTTAGTCCAACAACTTTCGATTATAGCTGCAACCTGAGGATTTAGATTCCGTGGGATCTCAAGCCGTTTTCCCTTGAAACCAACCGCAGCTACAACCTATGGAAGCATATTGTGTGTGATGAAATGCAGATTGAGCGACTTTCAAATGCGAAATATCGAAATTGAGTGGAAAGTTACCTGAGCCGGATTTAAATTACCCCATGGTTGTTGCAGTGTAGCAAGCTCCCACAAGATTACGCCGAAACTGTACACATCTGACTTTTCATTAGATGGTTCGTCTCGCAAGACTTCTGGTGCCATCCACTCAGGCTGATATATCAAAGTCGATAGTTTGTTTTATCTTCCATTGAACAAAATTTTAACAGCATCCGAAAGAAAACTGAACTTACGGTTCCAGCTGCTGACTTTGATGAGAGAAACGTGCTGGCCTTTAACCGCGAGAGACCAAAATCACAAACCTGATATATTTCAAAACAAATCAAAGACTGAGGAATGATATAATACTTAAAAACCAAATCAAGACACTAGACACAAACAACTTTTGTGACTCGGATTAACCTTGACTGTATATTTTTTGTCGACCAATAAGTTTGGAGATTTTAGATCCCTATGTACAATCGGAGGATTGCGATTATGAAGATAATTCATTCCTTTAGCCTGCAACAAAGAATTGGCAAGAGAATTTGAGGAAAAGTAACGTAAAGATCATAACGTAATCAACTTGATTAGGAATATGTAAGAAGGGAGATCAAACATACCACATCATATGCCATACTCAGGCGTCGTCTCTCGTCCAATTGTTCCCTTGCTCCACTTTTATGCAAAAGTCTGTATAAACTACCTCTGTTTGAAAGAAAGCATTGTATTAGCTTATATTAAAGGGTTAAAAAACTCTACATTCTAGCACATAAAACCTTCAAAATTCAGGTAGAACGTACCTTGAAAGATATTCTGTCACTATCGACAAATTTGGAGGTTGAGTAACAGCCCCCATGAAGAGAACAATGTTAGGGTGGCGAAGGCGTTTCATTATTGCAACCTAAAAATGAATCAAGATCATGCAGGGTATTAATACACCAAGTATGTCATCAGAAAACGCGAGAAAAAGCTTTAGTTAACCACCTCTCTCAAGAACTCATTGACGCGCTCAGCATGGAAGTCTTGCTCCATGAGGATTTTCACAGCAACATCCTGAAATTGGTAGCAAATAATTTTGCAAAATTAACAAAACTGTTTCTCAATAATCCATTGGAAAACTCAAACAAGAAGATAAATTTAAGATGTGAACCCAAAATTCCTATTCGGAAACACCTTTTTGACCAACTGTGATTTATAACAGACTGAACATATTAAATGATTTTGCCTCTTTTAACATCAAACAGATCCAAATCTCTCAAGTCAAAAGCATACTTCTAGAGCAAAATAAATCAGCCGTGTACATTCCGACAAAGAAACTCTTACCGAGCCATGCCACTCAGCACGGTGAACAGTGCCAAAGGAACCTGAAAAGGCAGTAGCTCAAATATGAGTGGACAGATTAAGTCAATCTAGAACTCTCAGATAAGAAAGTAATCTCCAAAATGAGCAATAATTTCCCATATTTTGTTCAAGAAAAGAGTCAAAAGCAAAACCACCAACTCAAGAAATTTCTCATTTCTTTTCGTTCACTTTTTTAAATCAATACCTGCTCCAATCCTCTCTTTTATATTAAGATCACACCATGGGATGTCCATATCATCACCATCAAGTCCAAGTTCCCTATTTGCCCTGTTTGGAACCGGCTGTGCATTGACAGGTACTACTTGGAGTTGATTTGACGCACATATCATATTCTGTGGAGGCATATTAGCACTGGGTGGCAAAGACCCACCACCATTTTCTGGCAAAACGTCATTCTCTCCACCCGGATTATCATATTGCCTATGAAACATTGAGAATCCTATATCATCTACAACAATTCAAAAGAGTAGATATAAGAAACCAGAGTCCAGAAAACAAGTATTCGACATAAATACACTTGGTAAACCAATTCCAAAGGATAGCTAAGTTAACATGTTACTCAGGGATTCTGTGGTTTTACCTGATGCAGGATCGAAAACAAGATTAAGAGATTGACTGTCGGAGAAATACTGTTTGGCTAGGGCACGATAATCAACTGCAGGTTCAACAGGCCTGGGTCGCGGAAACCGTAAAGGTGAAGAGATTGAGATAGAAGAGGGACCATTTAGCAAGGAGTCAGGCTCCCATAAGTGACCTGGCTTCCCTACTAAATCAACTAAATACTCCCTGAAACCGAAACAGAGTTTCTACGTAATCAATCTAATATTTGTTATTTCAGAAAGAAACAAACATAAGCACAACCAGGAAAAAGCTCCATCACAATCACTTGGATTCATACCTATCAAGCCCGAACCTGACAAGGCACGATGCAGCATCGTCTCTCTCACAGTATTTGCATCCCTTTGCAATTCGACAAGGTAAATCAATTACATCAGCCAGCACCTTGAAGAGTAGAGCTCGATGTCTGCAGAGTCCAACAGAGAGGCTACCTATGGGAACCACCACTTTAAAGCGTTCTTTTAGACCATCGATGCACTCCTTCCACATAGGAACCAACTCATCTTCCCCCATGATAACTGGACCCCTGAAGGAGGCGAAAAGCAACGATTACAAAGCGATGTGAGAACTCACAGGAAGAAATATAATTACTACTTCAAAAAAGATTATGAGGATTGTGTTGAGTACAAACCCCATACGATTGCAGACAAGCTTTGCCAGCTGATCAACAACCTCTTTCGTGGTGATGCAACTACAAGATATGTTGTGGACTCTATTGTGAAGCTCCTTGAACGTTGGATCACTACGCCGATCAACTAAGATAGCTTCAAGCGAAGAGTCGGAACCAGAATCAACAGCTCTTAATGATTCAATTGAAGGGATGCGACCACTTTCATGCAGATCGATGCATAAGGTCCAAATATATGGATCCAGGCCGTTAATCATATAAAACCCATCAGGAACTTTATCATAATACGATAAGCAGCCATTGACCTGATGCAGTAGACAAAGAATTATACTCCGCAACACACTAAAATACACAACCGGTATCTACACCTTTAAATCAATACGACAAGCCATTGGATTTTACATAGCTTCCTTAACATCCTCTCCAAACCTTCATAAGCTCCACACATTATGCAATAACATCTAAGACATCTAAAACCTATAGAAATCTACCATTTCCAGATCTCGGATTCGATAATTTTGTGAAAACAAACTCAACACGAACAATCAAAAGGCAATTAGTTTAAATCACTACCCAAAAGCGATGTGAAACGGTTTCGGCTGAACTTGGTGAAGTCCGCAAAGCAGACTCATCCGGCACAGGATCGAGAAAGTTCGGATCGTCGGCGCAAGTAGCTTCCGAAGAAAGCCGCAACGCCAATGCAAGCTGAAGCTGATAACTCTCCTCCGTCTGTTGCGCCCAGCTCTTCACAGAAGACGAACCTCCGGCAGATTCCGCCGCCATCTGTATCCTCAAATCTCCACCACCACCACCAAAACCAAGCCTAAACCCATCGTCTTGAGGAAATCCAACAGATTCGATCTCGTTACCCGCCGTAGAAAGCGTAGGCATATAGTAATCACCAGACAAAGAACTCTCACCGAAACTACTCCCACTCGATTGTCTCTGTAACGCAAGCGACGACGAAGAATACATATTCGCCGCACGATTCGGCTGAACACTTAACCTATGATCACCACCACCACCACTAGGATCCCAATCGAATCCGGTTTTGGTTTTTCCGCTGTTGTTATTGTTGCTCGCGCTTCTGTTTTCGCTTGATAAAGAGTCATAGTGAGGCGGAGGAGCTCCGGTGACGGAGACAGATACTTGATGATCATCGGAAAATTGACTAAGTAAAGTGTAATTAGATCTTCTACCAGGCATTTCCATGGAAGTTTCTCGATCTAGATGAAGAAGATTTTTTCTCCGATCAAAAGATTAAACTCGAAACCCTAAGAAACCGCCATTGTTGAAGAAGTTCGGCGAAGGTAGCCACTTGTTTCTCTCTCTCTCTCTCTCTCTCTCTCTTTCTTTCTTCTTTTGTAAATTCTCTCTCTAAAAGTGTGAACTTGGTGCGTTTCTGTTTGATAATTTGGTGAAATTACTCTTATGTCCCTCTTTTTTTATGGAACTTTTTATCATTTGAAAGAATATATTATTAATTTTTCTTTTTCAATTTTAGTTTGACAACTTTTTTATAAATGGGAATTCCAAATTATTTTTAGCTTATGTAATTTTCTTTATATGAATAAATAGGAAATAATCTTGAAATTAAGCAATTAATTTAGTATTTCTATAAATTAATTAAACAATTATTTGACTAAATATTTTTTAGAAATTAAAATATTTTCGAAATAACACAACATATAAATTTTAGCGTTGTTAATATATAAAATTTTTCGATGGATGCAACTGAATTTGTAAAATAAAGAAGAGAGTAACTAGATTTGATGATTTATTGTATGGCATTTTCAAAAACTCTAACGGTTAACTTCATATTTGTTTCATTTTCGATTTGGAGATTCACGATTTGTGTCTTTTAAAACATCGTTGTTTGTTCTTTTGATGTTTGATTTTTTTTATCTTTCGTTTATGTGGGTTGTGTTGATTGCGAGATTAGTGACTCGATTTGAAAATGCATCAGATCTATTTTGGTGTTATTTGTAGAAGTTGGTGATTATTGATTTTTGATCGATGTTGCCACTAGACGTTTGGTAGATTTGATGTTATTAACATGAATTTTTGTGTCATACTAGAAGATCAATATTGAGTTGTTGTCGGATTGTAAGAAAGATCGATATGGTGTTATTTGGATTGGAAGGTCGACAGTGTTGATTTCTCTCTTTAAAGTATTTTCTTTACTTTCTCCATTTACGTTAAGTCTTAAATTTAATCTCTTCAAGATTTTGTTAGAAACCTATTAGGGTTTTTTAAAAAATTTTACTGTCCTTTGATTAATTGTTGACTTATTACTATAGCCACTATTGGTGTACGTTGATTTATTTCATTTCTTTGTATTCGATAATGTCTTTTGCTTTATGGTGTTTTTGGATCAATTAATTCAAATAAAATATTTATCGTCTTAAAAATGGATAAGAAAAAGGGTAATCTAAGACTAGTAGTAATACTATTCATACCTAATCATGCAATTACATTTCTCAAAAAAATTGCTATTACTATATATAGACCATTCTCAATTGAATTTCACCTCTTTTCACTTTTTTGGTCAAAAGATTATCACTTTATAATAAAAAAAGAAAAAAAAGAAGATTATCACTAAAAAGCTTTTTAAAAGGCGACAAAGACATAACTTGTAATAATTTATGTTCATGTTAATGTCGTCGTTGTGTAACAATATGAAGTCCATATATATATCGAACATGTTATTGAACAAAAACATGTTTTAAGTCTATAATTCAACATTAAAGTCCAAAAAATATATGAATATTGATATAGTAATTTAGTAAGAAAAATAAAATAAAAATTTGTAAAGTGAAGAAATGGATTATAAATTCTTTTGGCTATTCAAACATACGTAACTCTTCATGTGTGACTTCTAGAATCAACACTATGCATGCATCTTCTCTCGTGAAAACTTTTTTTTTTCCGTTTATTTATGTTGACAAAACAAAAACATAGACAAAAACATATGTTTTGTTTTTTTCTCTCGGATATAGTAGTATTTTATGAAGAAGTTTTTAAATCAACTTAATATATATATATATATATATATATATATATATATAGTCGGTTTTGATATTTATAAAACCATAATTTAGACGGTTTTAAAAGCTTGTTTTAGAACTTATATAAGAAATTTTGAGACCATAGCAAATATTGACATCTTTAAACTTTATCATATTTAGCTTATATCTCTTCTTATCATGGTAACTTTTTTTTATCTCTTTTGATGTTATCGAACAAAAACATATTTCTTCTTCAATTATATATAGTGTTATTAGTTAGAAACATAGTATTTTTTCTTTTTTGATAACATACTCGACTATTCGATCAAGTTTCAGTAAAAATGCATTTTGTGCTATAATGTAGATTTTTTTGCTGTATAACCACCACATTACATGTCTGAATTTTGGAATATCTAATTGATTAATGCCGCGAGTAACAAAACTGCATGTTGTCGAACTACTAAATAAATTGTTGACGCAAAACCTAACCCAAACTTTCTACATGGATATATTTTGTTTCCAAGAAAATTCGGTCTTAGAAAAAGAAAAAAAAAGAACGTTGCTCACATATTTCCGAATCTACTCTATCACAACAGACCGGTCTGATAGCTCATTAACTCCACATATTCCACTCTATAGTGGAAGATGATCAAACTTTGGTGTTTAAATAATGTTTTTGGAGACCCAACCACCGGATTACAATGTCTTCAACCATCTAAGTTTTTGTTTATTTTAGTATAAATTAACACACATTTAAATTTTTATCCCTACTGATTTTCAAATTCTTCTCGAGGGTCAATGAGCTGTCATTAATTTATTTATTAAGTCACTAACGCAAGTTGAATAAAAAATATAAATAAACTTTTATAATATCACTAATCAATATCACT
This sequence comes from Anastatica hierochuntica, assembly GCA_900406275.1. Classification (NCBI taxonomy): domain Eukaryota; kingdom Viridiplantae; phylum Streptophyta; class Magnoliopsida; order Brassicales; family Brassicaceae; genus Anastatica; species Anastatica hierochuntica. Next base: position 38,550 of record OVAN01000202.1, on the reverse strand, counting down.
AAGGTTCATCGAATAATGCCTAGGTTCATGCACTCTACGCAATTTTGTCATCAAGTTAATTTCTTATCCATTGCTTCGTAGATATTTTTAGTATGTTGCTTTTTTAGGTGTATTTTTAGGCTTTGGCATCTTATAAAATTTCATTATTACGGCTGCTAAGTATAAAGTATTAACGTAGCCAATGCAATATTTAAAACTTAAATTAGAGAGATACTACTTACTAATAACCACATATATTTTGGTTTAAAAAACTATACTCTCTCTGTTTCGTTTTATTAAGATTAATACACACAGATAAAAAAATACAAATTCTTATAAAATTAATTTCGGTTATATAAAAATATCATTAAATAAAACCAATTCGATCAAAGGAAAAAAACGATGCATAATATGATTGGTCGTAAATGTTAAACAAAATTAAATTTTTACATAGAAAACTGAAAACGTCAATTATTTTGAAACAAAAAATTTCTTCAAAAACATCAATTATTATGAAACGGAAGGGGTATTTCTTTTGAACTAGTTTTCTTCTAGAAGAGATGCTAAAATAATTTTTTTTTTTTTGTTGACGAGAAGATTCAGAGTTCATATACTTCTAATCTCCCAAGATATAATTAGACAAGATAAGATATTCGTCTTTTGCAAACTAACTCCTTCTAAAACAGTTGGAATATAAAACATCACATAGATAAAGATGTTACAATTTTTTCTAATTTAGATAAGATTCGTCTTATGTCTCATGACTTTTTGGAGTTTTGTAAATATTCATGCCAAGAAAAAACGACCTTTAAATATACACACAAGAGGGATCAAATAGATCTACAACCTATTTAGATGTATGTTTCGATTAATAAAATTTTAATATAATCATTAGTTAGTTGGCATAATGAAGATTTGATGGTCCAAATCCTTGCTTAATTCCCACTCGTGCAACTATCTATTAAATTATCCTAAGCCGGGACCGTACATAATGTTATCATAATATATACTCTTAATATATATTGTTAACTGATTTCTTTTTTTGGGATATTTATAAAGATTTTTGCTATACTAAAACAATTAGACAATTTTTAACCATGTTCTAAAATTCGTTAAGCGCTAATAGATTGCGAGTTTAAATCATGTGCTTAATTAGAAATTAGAGATTAATCGAAGACTAGTTTTTGATTTTTTTTTAATTTAAGCCAATTTTAAAATACATAATAAATTTGTAACTTCGATTTATAATTTTTTATGTCTTGTTTCTATATTAAAACTAATTAATTTATACAATTTTTTAATGATTATATTAAATTTTTGTCTAGTCTAATGATTAATTTTAATTAAAAATTTAATCCGATAAGTTATTAGTGATAATAAACCATATTTAAGCGGAAACTAATCGGACGGTCATTGAACAACGGATATGCATAATTTGTTTTTGTCATTAATTGATCGACAATGTTCGATCTATAGCTAAACCCTACAATGCGGGACGACGTGGAATAATGCGATCTGATAAAATCGAACTCTAAATGTCTAAACAACATTAATCACTAGGTTATGACAGTTTCGACTGACAATAATTTCNCTGAACCCTGGTTTCGACTGACAATAATTTCTTAAATGATGGATTTTCACAAAAAAAAAAATTATACTCCTCGAGGGCATTTAGGTAATAATGCTCAATTTGTCCCCACTGCATGTTGACGAAATTAGTTGTCCAAACGGGAAAAACGGAAAACTCCGTCACGTCAAATAAAGCGTCGTCAAAAAAGTCCGTTACGATCTTTGTCTTAACGCCGTTAAATCCATCAAAACAAATCTTATAAAAGGCCTGTTTATTTATTGGGCTTATTTTTAAAAAACCCAAGGCCCAATAAAGAAACCGTGGTCCGCGTAACAGAGGATCATCGTCGGAATTATAAAAATCTCATCGTCGTTCTCGGCGATGTTTCATTCACTCTAAGCCCTAAAAAAAAAACTCTCGAGAGAGACGAAGAATCGGCTCTCTTCTTCTTCTTCATCGTTCTTCTCCGTCGTAGCCTTACCTCGTAACCACTTGTTTCAATGGAGTTTTGGGGTAAACGATTTCTTCACTAGCTTCGTCTTCTTCTTCTTCTTCTTCGTTTGCTGCTTTCTGTGTACTGTGTGTAAGGGTTTCTATCTTCTCGTTTCACCAGTTTCTCTGGAATCGTTCGTATGGTTAAGTGAAGTAGGTTTTAGTAGCAGAATGGTTCGTTTCCGTGAAAATTTGGGGAAAATTTTGAAAGTTTCTCATGCAAATTTGTTGCTCATTGATGGTTTTGTGGAAGATTTGGTTGATTTTTCTATGCGTTTTTCAGGTGTTGAAGTTAAAAGTGGAGAATCACTCTCTGTGGATCCTGGAGAGGATATGATTGTGCACATCTCACATGTACAGCTTGTTTTAATTTCGAATTGCGATTTTGATTTTGGTTTGAGCAAATGTATTTACGTTGATGTTTTTGGCTTATTGAAGGCTGCTTTGGGAGAGAAGACGAGCATTCGAAACGAGCAGGTTCGGCTTTACTTGAAAGTTGGAGATCAAAAGCTTATGGTTGGGACATTGTCACACGATAAATTTCCGCAGCTAAGTACGGAAATGTTGTTGGAAAAGCCTTTTCAACTGTCTCATAGTTGGAAGGAAGGGAGTGTTTTCTTCACCGGCTACAAAGTTGATACATACGAGCCATATCCTTTCACCATTCGAAACATATGTTGTTATCTCTAAACCGTAAAATCTTGCTAATGAATCTTGATATGAGGAATTATTGTTGTTTTGCTCTGTTTTTGACCTCCTTGACTCTCTCTTCCCTCTCACTGACGCTGAAGAGACCGAAGATGAGAAAGGTTAGTCGGGAATTTAATCGTGACCTAATATCTTTTTCTTTGCCTCCAGTTATCTAATTGTGGTTTATATTTGCAGATGTAAAACAGGTGAACTTTCAGCTGCCAAATGAAGGTGATGAAGAGTCTGAGGATACATCAAGTGACGACGATTCTTCAGAAGAATCTGGGGACGAAGAGGTACCTACTTTTGTCTAGATACTAATGGCTCAATCTACTATAGGATTAAACTTAGGCTGGCTCGGTTATTCGCTAAAACTTACAAATAGTGGTACTAGAGTATCATAAGTTTCAGTGATAACAGCTTTAATGATGGTACATGCATAAACAGTTTTAGTAGAAGCAAATGTATATATGATATGGTAACAGATTATGGCATTTGATTGTTAACTACTGTAAGGTACAAACGATTAATTGAGTAATGTCGTGCTTTATCGGAATTTCTTAACTATGAAATCTTTACCGTGGCTACTTTGTTGCAGGAAAAGAAGGTTGCTGCTGAAGTTGACGGTGACGAAGATGATGAAGACGATTCATCAGACGATGATGAAGATGACGACTCATCAGAGGATGACGGTACCCCACAGAAGGTATAACCGTTGATAGAAGATATTATATTTGTTCTCTGCCTTATTGTACCTTTCTTTTAGGAGGTATGGCTTCGTTTCTTTCATGTTCAAACTCAAACCTGATTCGATCTATCTTGTTGTTATAATGAAAAGGTTGAAGAACGCAAGAAGAGGTCTGCCGATACTAATACCTTAGAGAAACCTGTTTCCAACAAGAAGGCGAAATTCGTAACTCCGCAGAAAACAGGTTGACTCTTTAATCAATCCCTAGTTATTGTCTTTACTTAATGAAAAAAAATGTTGACTTGATTTTAGTAATCCGTGATGAAACAGAGACGAAGAAGCCTCATGTCCACGTTGCAACACCGCATCCATCGAAACAAGGAGGAAAGAATTCCGGAAGCAATGGAGAGGCGTCGAAGACACCAAAATCTGCGGGTACATTCGGGTGCAACTCGTGCAACAGAAAGTTTACTTCGGAAATGGGATTGCAATCTCACACGAAGGCTAAACACAGTGCAGCTGCTTGAGATATGAAGAAGAAGAGAGAGACGCGGTTTTAAAATCCTCCTTTTAGTCATTTGGTGTTCAAAACTAGTTATTTCTGAGTGAATCAGTTTAGTTTTTGTCGTATTTTTTCGGGTTTATCGGTCATTGACAATGAGTAGATGAAACTGTTAGTTTGTTCAACGTAGCCAAACCAATTGGTCAAAAAATAATGTTAAAATGTGGGATTGTGAAAAAATAATGTTAAAGGTAGATGGTAAACTACAATGTAACGTTATAGTCAATAACACTTAGATATATATAATAGTATGTAAATACAGAACAATAAGCAGGTTTGCCCGAGTGGTTAAGGGGGTAGACTTAAGTTCTACTGCACTGAAGTGCGCGTGGGTTCGAACCCCACAGCCTGCAACTTTTTCCTTTTTCACCAACTTATACATTACTTATAATTACATTGTATGTAAAGTTGTTAACAAACAAAGCGCCCGTGGCCTAATGGATAAGGCGTTTGACTTCTAATCAAACGATTGTGGGTTCGAGTCCCACCGGGCGTGTAATTTTTAAAAATAAATTTCTCTATATTAAATTTAATATATGTTGTTGTTTGTTGTTTTCACCTATTTTCCATTTTATCACTCTTCGTGTCTCCTATATAGTTTTGAAGTTCCAAATGTATAAATAAATAAATTTCATGGTTTTTAGTAGGGATGAGCATTCGGTTCGGTTAATCCGGTTTTTAAATTTTGGAATCATATTAAAATCGAAATTTTTTTATTTATATTCGGTTTGGATTGGTTCCGATTGAAATACTAATCTTTTGGAAATATATTTTCGGTTATTTGCGGATAATTTCGTAACAGTTCTGAATACTTTCAACTTTTCGGTTACACAAAATATTTTGATTCGGTTCTGATTTTTTTAATTCATAAAATTTGAAACCATTAGATTATTTTTTAAATTCAGTTCGATTTCGGTTCTTTTTTTATTCGATTTTTAGAATCATTTTTTGGATTCTAGATAATTTGCTCAGCAGTAATCTTAAGTTAACTATATATATATATATTTTTTGGTCAGAAGTTAACTATATTGTTCTATATTTAATTAACTATGTGCAAATAACTTTTAAGTTGATCTACAAAAATAATTGGCCCTCAATAAACCCAAAAAAACAATTAATCATCAAAATCTATTTGTATATGAAATGCTTTACAAGATTTCACCGCTTTTTTTATCACAAATATACGAATATTATTAAGCTTCACATAGTGAAAAAAACGGAGCTGATAAAGCTTGTTTGGTTAGCAAATCAGCTAAACAGTTTGATGAACGCGAAATAAAAATAACTGAAACAAAAGAGAAACGTTCAAGTAAATCCCTGATATAGTTACAAGATTTCACCACTTAGATCCACAATATCGTTCAATCAAATTAAAAAGAAAAAATTTTCCATATTAATTTTTTTTTGTTAAATAAGTTTCCGTAATAAATTTGCAATGTATAAGTGGGTTTAGTCATATGGAACTTGTTTCCCCTTTTTGTTACTATATATGTCTCGTAAATTTTCTACACACAATAAATTTGAATACGAACAATTAAAATTTTGTATATTTTATTTTATAGATTATAAATTTTGGTCTTAAATTATTGTCTGGCCATATAACTGTTACGTAATTATGAAAATGAAATTAATAGTAAAAGAAGGTACACTGTATACCAACTTTAACTCTATATTCATCTTTTTTTTAGTCAACAACTGTATATTCATCTATAACCTTGACTGTTACATATGTTATGTTATCTTTTTATCGTATAAAATTACTGTTTTCTTCTGTTTCCGTATATGGGGCTGGCCGTTCGGGTATTTAATCGTATCCGGATTGGGTTCGGTTTGTATTCAAGTCTTGGATTGCAGCCCTACAATACCTATTTAGGTATTTGTAAATTATATGTATCTTATTCGGTTCGGGTACATTTGAATTCTGGTAGGTTTAAGTTCAGTTTTTATATTCGGATTTTTCGGGTACTTGAGTTAGATCGATTGTTTTTATCCGAAAAACTCGTTGAGTACTTTAAAAATAAAGAGTAGTTCTAATATTTGAATTACTTAATTAGGATTCAAATACTCAGTTGGAGTACTCACTCGGATATTCAGACATCTTCGGATACTTATTCGGGTTTCAAATTCAAATTTTTAAAGTTTCTCTGACTTTTTACCTTTTCTGATATTTGTTCGGGTTCATATCGAATTCAAGTAGTATTACCCAAATTCAGACTACTCGAAGCTTAGTACCTGTTCGGGTTTTTTTTAGTTCGAGTTTGATTCGATTCGGGTTCCTAGTAAAATGTCCAGATCTATCCGTACTTTTTCCTGTAATCTTGATCATATATTGTTGATTGATCTTAGTTGATTAAAATAATAATAGTTAAAATCAGTAATATATATATATATATATATATTAATCAAAACATTAGAGATCTTAAGCATCCATAAAATACATTTAAAAAAAAAAAGATAAATAGTGTAACAAGTACTACTATAGTTTAGGTCCACCGAGAAGGTTGGGGGGACCTTTTTCTTGATTACCGATCATAGTAATTAATGGATCAACCATATATTATAAAAGTAACTTTTACAGTAATGAAATAATTTATATAAAGTCACAAAATGAACAAAATAATAAAAGAATCAATAGATTTTTTTTACGTGTTGTAATTCTTCTTAACATTTGAGAGTTTTTAGTATTATGTATTATGGGTTAGGAGAAATAAAATCGACTTTGTAATCAAAAGAAATTAAAATAGTTATATATATGATCATGAAACAAAAATAAAAAAAATCCCCATATAAGCTTTTAACGAGACTCATAAGTAAAACATCATGATCAATGTAAATGTATTTTTTTGAAACATTAATCATATATAACTATTTTGATTTATTTTAAAACTGATGTAAGTAAAACGTTTTGAATCGGTTTGAAAGTGATGCAAATGTTAAATTTAACGTCATTTAAACCTGATGTTATAACAAAATAGAATCGTTTAATAGAAAAGATACGAATGAAATATAAATGATGATAAATATATGTCGTTTTCTAAATGATGCAAAATATATTTAGCTTCACCATATTTAGAATCGCTTTTAAAAATGACTCGATAATTCATGATCGTTTTAAAAATGATGGTAAGTTTTAAAAGAATTAATGCAACAATAGACCTTTTTGTAGTAGTACAAAGTCGATTTTATTTCTCCTAACCCATATACATTATATTAAAAAGCTATGATGACTATACACACGAAAATATTACTATGGATTATATTTTTTTGTCATATATGGATATCAAAAGACTTTATATGAAATTTCATTAAGAAAAGAGAGAGTATGATAAGTTGTTATCAAAAGGATCCTTTACAATGAATGCAATCATCAAAAATAATCTATTAAAATTGTGATGTCTCATCTCTTTCAAGAGTTTAGGCTCAATGTCTTCCCTTTTTTCATATACTCTGTCAATTAGTTTTTAAATCTCATTACTTATTATCATCAATCTGTTGAAACCCTATCTACTTTTTACATACAAAAAGATTCTTTTCCTCTTCCTCTCTTGCTCTCTCTTCCTTACATACATCAAGCATTTGTTGAGTAGCAATTGAATATGAGAGAGAGAGAGAGAGAGAGAGAGAGAGAGAGAGAGAGATTGTGTGTAGAACTGCAAGTTAATAAAAGAATGTGGGGGGGTAAAGAGAGTTACATAGTAGATGAAGGAGAATGAATGAGACTTAGTTTTCAAACTTGTTCTTTGTTTTGGCTTTTATTGGTTATATCACACTCTCTATATATATAGATGATCTACTTAGCTCTCTGTGTTGATTCTTAGCTTTCAAAGGTAGCTTTTGGCCTCACCCTATATACTCTATACAGGTTACTGCACATATATATATATATACATTGTTATGGACTTTCCACTAGTGACAAAACTTTTTTTGCATATTAATTTACCCACACACATATATAGATATATGTATAATAAAGTTCTTGAATTCGCTAGGCTAGTCGAGCGGTGAAGATGGACCTCGCGCCTAATTAGAAACGGAGATTAATCAAGGAATAGATTTTTGATTATTTTTTTTATTTCAATTTAAAATTTTAAATATATAACGAACTTTTCATTGTGATTTTTAGATTTTTTTTAAACCAAAACTAACTAATTATATAAATTTAATTGTTATAATATATTTTATTTAATTGTACGGATAAATTTTAGTTGAAAGTCTAATTCGATAAATTAAATAGTACAATATTTGAAAAAATCAGAATGAGAAAAAAATTAATCGGATGACCATCGTCTAGAATATACGCGAAAGAGTAATTAGTTTAGAAAGATATCTTTAGAACAAAGTGTAGATTTTAGATAGTGTGTATATAAGACAAAACAATTACTGAAAATCTTTGGACCAAAGAATTGAGGCATAACCAAAGGAGAGAGGAACCACATTGTCAGTTTTTTTGTGGAGTTTTTGGGGGACCAATAATTTAATTCACTCTTTTCTCTTTCACTTATTTTAAGCTTATATTTATCAAAAAGAAGTACCCCCACCTATATTATAATACATGGAATTAGAAATATTTTATATAAAAATCAAATAATAAATGTTCCTTTATTTTTCTTTTCAGCTACATTTTTTTTTGTTAAAGCTACATTTATTTTTTCCACATCTATAAACATAAGTCAATTAAGACGGTGGTTTAAATAAATGTTAATGCCCACAAGTAGATTTACGTAGATGTTAAAAAGTTCCAAGTTTGGAAGATCCGTCAAATATAATTAATCCAGACAGTATTATTTACCATTTATTGGTTTATAATATATTAATATATTATAAAGTAAAATGTTTGGTGCATTCACACATAACTCATGATTCTACAATTATTTTCTAAAAACAATTAAATATGTATGTGAATATATTAAAACCGCTTATCTTTTTCAATGAAATAAAAATATTCTTCTTGTTCAATGAAAAATATTTTTTTCAAAATATGCATATATATGTATGGCCTCCAAAATTTCAGACTGTTTTGGCTGATTCAAATTGTGTTTCAATCTTGTAAAAATATATAAAACGATTCTATTTTGTATGCTTATCATTTCTTTATATAAAAAAGTTTTTTTTTGTAAAATAAAAGGTTAAACTCAGGTCAATGATGAACTAGACCTAAACTCCTGGGTGTGAAGCCAGCCCACGGATAGACTCCCTCACTGGATATTCAAATAGACCGAAAGCAAAAGCTCATATCCGTGTGGGTGAGAAGGAACAATGTGACTTAGTTTCTGCGTAGCAGGTGGATCGAACCCTGATGGTGTTTGCCACCAGGTTCCGTAACCTTACCATCAGATCACAAGTCCTTCTCTATATAAAAAAGTTATCCAAAAATATTTTAAAATTCCAAGTTTGACCCTTAACAAGTTAACATACAACAAAATATGTCAACCTATACTAATGTTAGAGAGATGATGATGGATGATGATTGATGATGTGCAAGTAAGACAAAATTATATAATCACACACTTTCCTTTTCAATCTTTAAATCCCAAAACAAAAGGCACTATTGGGTTTGCTCCCTTTTTAGGTGAAAAAAACCTCACACAACACATACATATCTCACTCTTTCTATATATATATTTGCTTCAAACGCTGCATGTTCTCTCACACTTTGTGTTGCACATCCAAAAGACAAAAGTGTAATAGAAGAGAACCTTCTTGTCACGCCTCTCTCTCTTGTGGTCCAATAAATAAAACCCTAATTTTCTTCTATTATTTTCTTCAATATATTCAATCTTGTTACTTTCATGCTTCTTCTTATCTATAATAAGATTCACAAGAACTAAAAAGAAAATGGAATGGTCGACTACAAGCAATGTAGAAAACTTAAGAGTTGCTTTTATGCCACCACCTTGGCCAGAATCAAACTCTTTTAACTCTCTTCAAAGTTTCAATTACGATCCTTATGCAGGTATATATATATATATATATATATATATGCAAACACAAACTTTATATACTAAACTATATATTTTACATAGAGTTTAGCATTAATCTAGGTCTAATAAACCATATATTGGTTAGTCTTAATTTGATTCTACAAGTGTTTTTTAAACTTTGTTTTGAGGCTTATACAATCCTTTGCTTGCTAAGTAACTTGGATTCAAGTATTCTACATTTACATTTCTATCAAAAAATATTTTACATAGAGGCTTTCGTTTCTTTAATTTAATTATATATATTCCTCTCTCATTTTTAGCATTTTCTATAAGGTTTTCATAGAGTATGTATGTTCAAGTGCTAGTTTAGTCTCATGTTTGACAAATCCATGAACTAGAGAAAAACATATTTTTTCCACTTTAAAGTGTTTCTTATGTAGTTATGTTTAATTTAATTTTATTTTTGTTATATACGATTTATTTAAAAAAGTATTACTTGGTGTCATTCCAAAAACCTTGGGATATACTATCTAAAAATGTTGCTATTTTTCTGATGAGAAGTTAAAGATGTTCTTGTATCTTCAGTCTAGAAAAAAATTTAATATTGAGTTTCTTATTTTTTCTTGGGATCTAAAGTTCTCTTTTTTTCTTGGGATCTAAATTCTAAAAAGTTAAAAACGTCATTTCTGAAAAGTTGAGATTCGTTTATGTTCACTCTAAGAAATGAATGAGAAAATTATTAGTTTTTTTTTAATTCAATGTTTAAAATTTCTAGGTTTTTTTCTATGCTCAAGCAAAGAATTTTCAAAAATATTTATAACATTTTTAAAAATGTTTAAAAATTCTATGTTGTCAAAACATATTTTCTAACATTTTTTTAGTCGTTTGATAAAAAGTTTTTTTTGTTGTGTTACAATAGGAAATTCATACACACATACCGATACGCAAACCGGACCGGTTATCTCCGTACCAGGTTCAGAAAAGATCATAAATGCATACCAATTTCCTAGCAAAAACAACAATGAGATTATAAAGAAGAAGAGACTAACAAGTGCACAATTAGCTTCACTTGAACGTAATTTTCAAGAAGAGATCAAACTAGATTCAGACAAGAAGTTGAAGTTATCAAGAGAGCTTGGTCTTCAGCCACGTCAGATAGCGGTTTGGTTCCAAAACCGTCGCGCACGGTGGAAAGCTAAGCAGCTTGAGCAGCTATACGACTCACTAAGGCAAGAGTATGATGTTGTTTCTAGAGAGAAACAAATTCTACATGAAGAGGTCTATGTGTACCATATTGCACTTTTTCAAAATCTTGGGGTCAAAATGTAATTTCTTGTTTTAATCAAAGAGACCCTCTCTCTTCAGGTGAAGAAGCTAAGAGCTATACTAAGAGACAATGGACTGATCAAGAAGCAAATCTCCGGTGAAGAAGACACGGAGGAGATTCCATTGGTTAGTGTAACTCATCCAAGAACAGAACATATGAACACTAATCAAGTTTATGGTATTGATCAGATGGTTGTTGCTTCCTCTCTCTGGCCGCCTTACCCGCGATAGATGTTGTTGATCTTAGAGACAAGAGTAGAGAGAGTATGAAACAAAGCTACTAGACTTAGGACTTTTAAGTGATGTTTAGCTTTAAGAGGAGCTTTGTTCTCATATTGTATGATATTAAAAACATAAATGGAATGGTCTTTGTGTCCCAAACCCACAATGTTGCTTGTTTTGGCCCACGCAAAGGTCAGTTTAGTTGAGCCCAAACTTGTACAGATATGTACTTATTATCACTACATGTTTAATAGATAGGGTCCATTACAAATAACGGGTAATAGATTTGTAGGTGTGTCCATTACGAATAACGGGTCGGGTAAGAACGACTAAGGGTCGAATACATGTAATACCGTATTTAAAATCATTACCATAAGTATATCCGTAACAGTAAGGGTTGGATAATGACGGTTAAGAGTCGGGGAAAAGTCGGATAGTTAAAATTAATATCCGTTTAATACTTATTATATCGAAAACTAAGTTGGATAATAATTGTTATTCGATTGTTAAAATATATAATAATATACTATGAAACTTTTTTAGAATACTTATCTCCTATAAAACATTTATTAAATTGAAAATCAAAGTTACACTAAACACAAAAACACATTTGCAAACGAGTAATATGGATACCTATATAATTATCCTTACCCGATCCTCACCCGTTAATTCAGATTGTGAATGGGTCGGGCGACCCGACCCAAACTGGGTTGATTTTGATTTCGGTTCGAGTTCGAAATCCGAACTCTAGCCTACAATACCCATAGGTTTTGGGTGAGTTCGGTTTCCGGGTTAGATATTTTAGGTCAGTTATCCAAAATACTTGTTAAATATTAAAAAAATAAAGAGTAATTTGAGTTACTTATTTAGGATTCACATACTTATTTAGATACTCATTCGAAAATTCAGTTACTTATTCGGGTTTCATATTCAGATTTTTCAGGTTTTATAGGTATCAAATTCAATTCTTACTTGAGACTTTCTTGTTCGGATTTAAACAATTTTGCCCACCCCTAAATAGAATACATGAAAAACCAAAATTCCACCTAATTATTAACAAATAAAAGTCACAATACTTCTATGCGTCAGCTTTGATTATTTGTAAGAAAATCAAATATAAAAAAAAACAAAAATAGGCAAACATAAATTTTATTTGTTGTTACAAAATTTTAAAAAAAACACTAACATTTTTTGGTTTCCAGTTATTATCATTTCACACCCCAAACAAACATAAATCCACAAAACAACCCCAAAACTCATGACCTTAATCACTCATGTAGCTTTACATTCAACCTCCTTACCCAAATCGAATGAAGAATCATATGAAACACATCAAACCTCTTAGCAGGATAGTTCACCTCAAAATGTCTTCTTACCTTCAACACTCTCCGGTACATTCTTAGGTATTGTCTCGGCGATATCGACGTCAAGATTGTCTTCAAATTCGGTATATCTTCCACAGAAACGATCACCGAGAACGATCTCCAATTCAAAACATCGCTGAATGGAGGGACATACCCCGAGTTTATCAAAACCGGAACACAACCCGAGTAAAGTGCCTCTACAATCCGCGGACTAGCAACCTCATAACCGCTCGGACAAATGCAAAACTTACTACTCCGCATCATATCCGAATAAGATGTTCCTCTAGGAAGATATTTGTGGACTCTAATGTCATTATCTTTGTTCTCCCAATGTTGGAGTAGGACCGGTCTCACCGGTCCATGCACACCTCCCGCAAAGAAGGCAAGGATCGGACGGATAGAAGGTGACGGTCCACCGACTAGTCCTTTTAAAGATCCTGTCCTTAGGTTTATCTCGGGTATAGACACATCTTTTCTCGGTTTGAATCTCTCCGACGTATTAGCATTGCATAGAGCTCGTATTGAGTTATGTCCTAGATGCTGATGAGAGAAGCTTGCCTCAGGACCCTATACCCAAAAGATTTTACCGATAATTAACTAAGCATATTACGAACATTTATGCGCCGAAAATATGTAACGTTAGCATACCCAATCGTGGCAAGAAAGCATGAAATGATCGGCTCCAATGCTGCGGTTCCAGTATGGATATCTAACGCTCACAAGATCGACGTAATCCCTAACGGTTTTTCTAATAGGGCCGAAATCGTGGGAGTTGCGTTCATAGACATATCTTACCATTTTGACGATACTTAAGGGTAAATAAAAGGCATGAGCCTTATCAGGATTATTAGTCCGAAAATGGGTATCTGTTTCCATCTCGTAGATGAAGTTTCCTTCCATAGAGTATATGCTTTTGCACGGACCGTCATGGAACAATGGTGGCTCGCCTTCTTTGTACACAAATATCTTGAATAGTTTCTCCATCTCCAAGTAGCTCCTAAGACATTTAAATACAAACATAAGATAGTCATAACCGTGTTCCGAAATTTTCATTCTAAACTATATACCATTCTCTACATTAGACCCCACATGGAAATCAATTTCTTGATTGTAAATTACACGATCCTCTAACCTTGATTGACATACATAACATATAATATCTCTTAATCAACATAGTTAGCACGCAAAACCGACAGTATTCTCGTATCAACTATGTTGTGTGGTCTAAAGTTCATCTAGTTTTCAACATCAAGATTAGGAAAAGAGCAACCTTGTTTCTGCTAAACAACATAAGATGGACCAAATAAGAATTATCTTGGACTTACTAATTTAGTCCCAAGAAAAGATCAAAGGTATGTGATGATAATTTTATTGTCATAATTAAAGCATATAAGATGGGTCAACTTCTTGCATTTTTTGATCTAATTAAACAAAAAATATATAAGCATATATATGTAATAATTTCATACTAAAGCAGATGCTTTAATATATACTACATATATCTAGTTAGTTCACAATGTAAAGTTCTATTCACTTCTGGATATAGTTTGACATACCTTATATAGCAAATAACTAAAATATAAAACCCACAATTATTCAAATTTAATTGAAACTTCAATTTAGAGAAAACAAATTCAAAGCATGTATTTATGATTCAAACTTCCAAACCCTTTTGACTTCAAATAAATTCTTAAATAAATGCAAATAAATTCTTAGCAAAGCCTAAATGTTGTAACTTTAAACAATAGTGTTAAATACTCATTCCATTCCATTTAGCAAAGCCTAAATGTTTTAGTTAATGATGTTTTTATATAAACGAGATAAATTGTATGAAAATTTGTAATTTATTAAACGGTGTGCATATACCTAAACATCACCTTAAAGCGAAACAGAGGGAATAGATATATACATAAATTTGTAATTACTCCCTTTGCTTCGAATTAAACGATAATTAAAGTAGATACACACAGTTTAATAACTACAAACTTTTATACATTTTATCTCGTTTACATAAAAACATCATTAATAACCAATGGAAAAACATATTGCATAATACCAATTATTAAAAAATTCAAATTTTTGTATCGAAAAACTTCACTTAAAATGAAACCGAGGGAGTACAAAGAAAGTAAACATAATTATTGTTTTAACGTACCGATGAAAGACCTTAGCGTTCCAATACATAGGACCAAGAGGTACATAGTCCGGGTCGTCCACGGGATCGTCCATCGAAGCGGCTTTAATCGCAACTCGAGCCTTTTGTAATTCGAATTCGATTTTTTCTAAATTGCTATAAACTTTTTTCTTAATTAGTTCTTGTGATGTCGTAGAAGTAACGTTATTACTCGTTGAAGTAATGTTGGTCGGGTTCAATTTTATTGTCCTATTAGAATCACCCTGTTTCAATGTATTAATTTAGTTTAGTTTCTTTAAAACATTTCTCTATATCTTTGTTTAATTAAATAGCCGATCCTCAATAAAAGGAATTAAAATTAACAATTGACAATAGTTTGACCATGGAATTTGAAACATATTTAAAAATATATATATATAACAAAACATGAAAATATATAACAGTTGTAAAAAAAATTAGAAGTAAAATAAAATAATAAAGTTAGAAAAAAGACATGCAAAGATGAAAAAAGAAGGAAGGAATAATTTGATATTCCTAAGTAATATATTAAGTAATAATTTAATTGTCCTATTAGAATCACCATGTTCCAATGTATAAATTAGATTATTATGCACATACTAAAAATAATTAAAATTTTTGACATGTGTTGTCGATTTTATCACAAAAAAACATTTCTCTATATATTTTGTTTAATTAATTAGCCGACCGGTTTCCTAATCCTCAATAAAAGGAATTAAAACTAACAATTAACAATAGTTTGACCACGGAATTTGAAACATAATTTTTTATAAAAAATGACCACTATATACAGTATATTTTTTTCTAAAAAAAAACTAACAGTGATAAAAAAAGATTAAAAGTAAATAAAATCATAAAGTTAGAAAAAAACACATGCAAAGATGAAGAAAGAAGAAAGGAATAAATTTGATATTCTTAAGTAATAATATTACCCTAACCTCCACAAACTTCACTTTATTCGGTAATGGTGGCGACGACGGAAGTATCACCGGTGGCAGAGGAGACGGCGCCGGCGCCGCCGTGATCAAAGTCAGTGACGAAGGAGAAGGAGGAGAGAGATGATTAGTGGAGGAAGAGGTTAAGAAAGAAGTTGGACTTTTAGGACCAATAGTAACACAAAGGAAACCAAAAACAAGAAGAAGAGGAACCATAACAAGAAAGAGTTTAGTTGAATACGACGACGTAGATGAACATGCAAACATGATTCTCTCTCTCTCTTTCTTGATTCTCTCCAATGAGAAGAAGATTATGAAGAAAGAAGAAGAAGAAGATGAAGAATCAAATTAAAGAGTATTTACTTTAGTAGCAAAAGAAGAGAGAATTTAAAGAAGGTGAATGGAAGAATAACATTTGGTAATAAGTGGTTGCTCCCTCGTGCCAAGCGTCATCGTTCCACTCTTTCTTTACGTCTCGCATGCAAACTCTTCTTTACTTTCCCTTTTTCACCCCCTAACTTCTTAATTCTATCGATTTTCACCCTCTCCCTCCCCCGCTCCATCCCACGGATTACGCATGAACGTTCGGGTATTTGGTTCGATTTCGGTTCTTTTTTGTTTTAGTTCAAGATCCGAAATTTTCAGTTCGGTTCTGGTATCAAAATTTAAAATCCATTCGTTCCTTTTTTTTCAGAACCGAAACTGGAACTGAACTATAATTTCGATTTTTGTTGTATTAAGTTTTGTTCCGAATCGAAATTTTCGGTTTTGGTTCTTTTGAATATAGGATCCATATTGGAACCGATTATAAATCGGTTTGATTATGATTCGGATGATTTAGAAATTTATGATACATTAGGTTATCTCCCATAAACTGAAACCGGAATAGAACCTGAATATTCGGTTCGATTTCCTCCGGTTCGGGTTACTTGCCTAGGCCTAATTCTATCAAAACCCTCGTATGTTTTTAACACATTATTAAGTTTGGAACAAAGATAGTTCATAAAGTTTTGTATTTTTTTTGTTACATGAGAATGACAAACATCTAATTTTTTGGATACATTAACTTTTATAATTGATAAAAGATCTTCTTACTAAGACAAAATATGAATGTGAAACTTAATAATATCCGACCATTGATATATTAAGCCATATAATGTAAAATCACATCATATTAAATTCTTAGTTGTTTGAAATTATAATTGGAAGAATAAACTTAGGGTTTAAGAAATGAGAGAGATTCCTTGGGCAACAAGATTGTCGGCGATAACTCGATTAGCTGCTTCAGATGGATGAAAACCGTCCCAAAACACATAATTGCTAGCATTCGAACATGTACCGACCGATCTTGCATTACAAAGGAACGAAGTCTCCATTGTTCCGGTTCCACAACAAGCCCTTCTTACTTCAAAGAACCCTATACATTAGAAACATTTACTTATTTTTCCGCTACTTGTAATCTCTGTCTGTCGGTACAAAATATAACATTTTGACCGCCAAAAAAAGATATATATACTACCTACCATGTTTGACAGGGTTCATGATCATGCTCAAGAGAGGATTATAGATGTCAAGGACGACCAATTTCAGACCGGGAAGCTTGTTGGTCAAGTCCATAGACGTGTTGTTGAGTTTAGTATTGAAAGAAACCGCATCTCGGTTTAATCTCTCCACGCATGTATTACTTCCACTTCCACCAAACATCGTTATCGCCGCTGGTATACAACCCAGCGGCGGTAACGTTGTCACTCCAATCTTTCTTGCCCCTAAACCATATAAATTCTGTCAAAAAACCGCAAAATTTAACATTTTAGACCAAAAAAACCCGCAAAATTTTGGTAAATCGGTTAAAGAAATTCACATTAAACCGATATAATAAAAAAATGACATGTTACTTGCACAAAGGTGGAATAAAAGTTCATGAGCCGATCCGAGTATCGATTAGGTGTTAAAATCCGGTTAAGTATTGGATTAATGTAATAGCTTTGAAGAAAATCGCTTGGTCCAATGCTTAGAAGATGAATCGCTCTTGAGAATATCTCATTTGCTTTGTCTCTTCCTATCATGTTAGTCACTTTGGTTTGATACTCTTTGTAGTTTTTTAGCTGTTGGTTCAATGTGATTGCATTCTTTACACACAAAACATATGATAAAATTAAATAGTTTAATAATTAGATGTATTAACTGATTCAAGAACCTATCAAGATTGTGTTTTGAGGATATTATAGTTATAGTATACGTATAATAAGGAGGTTCTGTCGTCAAAACCGGAAGCACCCGAGGCGAAATTGGCTCCGGTTAACAAATTTGTTCCATTTGCTTCTTGGCTAAGGTAGGGCACCGGGTAAGTAGCGAACCCTAGATTCTCAGCTGCTCAACAACAACAACAAGAAAAAAAAGGAAGAAAAAATGTGTAAGTAATTATGGTTCCAAATTTTTTTTGATAATAGTTATGGTTCCAAATTAATACCATGAAGAACTAGAGATGTACGACTAGAGATTCGTACCGGTTTATAAACGATTTATAAATTTATATACGAATTTAATGTTTAGGAAGTGCAGACAATTAATTTAAATCTCGATAGTAATATTCAAATATATATAAAGCTAGAATAGTAGCTAAGGGTTTCACACAGATTCATAGTATCGATCATGATGAAATCTACTCTCTAGTCGCGATGTTTAAGTCTATCATAATCATTACGAGATATGTAGAACCAAATAGAAATAGATGTAGAACCAAAAATAAAATGTAAAAATAGAATGAAGAAATCTTTAAATAAAATAAAACTTAAAACATAATTTTTTTGTAAAATATAAATTTATGTAAGTCACTAAAATAATAAAAAAAAACTTTTGTTTATTTTAGTTACTTATATAAATTTATATTTTACAAATTTGTTATTCCTAAAATTTTGTGGAATCTTTAAACCATTGTCTAGAATACTAGATTAGAGCCTCTAAGCATAAGAATGGTTCGAACCGGTGAAGTCGGTGGCGAGTTTCCCATTAGAGAAACGTCCGGTGGCATTATGGTTGAAGAAGTCACGGCCATAGGGAGGAAAGTTAGCCTTGACGAGTGTATTGCGGCGGTTGTTGTTACCGGCGTCGACAACCGAATCTCCCATTATGATTAGAGCCGGTACAAGAGGCTGACCGGTCCCGACGCCGGCGGCGTAGAAACCGGCAAGAATCAAACAGCTCATTAGACTTATAAACATCTTCATTGTTCTAGTTGAATGTTAGTAGTAAGAGATAGATGAGTTAATGAAGAAATGGTAAATGGTTAAGGGTCTTTTAAATAAAGGGAAGAGGGAGTAGTGAAGTTTTAAATTTGTTTTTTTAATGCATGCACTAATCTTGAATCTTCTGTTGCATTTCATTTAATTTCACTCAAACTAAAAGTAAAAACGCCTATTTATTTTATTTTATATTTAAATGCACTTGAAAAGTGTATTCACTCAAAATTGTTTATTTTTTTGTAAATAAAATAATAAAACAAACACTACAAGAAAACCGAGGAAAGAAACGGTAGAAATTCGTCGAAAAAGACAAGTTTCAACTAATTTTCGAAGAAATGAATTTGTCGAAACCATGTGGTAGAAAATATAATATGGTGATGGATATCCGAGAAAAATATTTTGTCGGAAAATTCTGACCGATTTACGAAGAGAGTATTTCGTCGTTAAATTTTGACGCCGCCAGTTTATTCTAATTGTTTTTCGGCGATGTTTCGGTATAATTAATCTACATAACTCATGTGGACTTTTACATATTATTTCAGAATTTTCTACTAAAATAATTTTTAAAAAATTATAAATAAAGATTTGTTAGTTGAAAAGAGAAAGAAAAGGAAATAAAAGACATTTATAGTTTAAAACTTTTTCGGTAGATTCAATAGTGTAACGTAATTGGAAAAAAAAAGTTGTTTGACCTTAACACGCATTGCACCCACAACAATACATATTCACTATAGCACGTAGACATATTTACTTGCATAGTTATGATACCTCTCACATTTTTCATGTACTATACAAAGAAACAAAAAAAGAAAGATTACTTAACATTTAGAGACTATAGTTTGCTTAATAGTTAATAGTTGTTATGCCATGTTTTAGCATGTGAGTGAAATTAACTTTTCCTCCTTAAATTTCTTCTTAACAAATCTTTTTGTTGTTTTCTTCTTTGGTTCTTTTTCAACAAGTTTCTCACTTGCTAAGTTTTATTTTCTGATAAAACTATATGATTTGCTAAGTTGGCTATTTGTTTTGTCACAACTCACAAGTCATAACCATAAAATAAATAAATATTTTAACAAAAAAAATGTTTTGGGCAGTAAGATTAAAACAAGTATAGATTCATGTGCCCAAATGAGATTGAAAATAAGATAGCTCCTTAAGATCTAAATGATGAACTCTAAAATCAAAGATTGTTAAATGGATTCACAATATAAATCTCCACTTTCTAAGAACCCTAATTACATGGGCTTTTGGAGTTTGGACTTGTGGTATTGTTGGGCTTTTGTGTACTGTCATATACAAATGACAGTAATAAATTATACTAAAGTTATTTATTTTGCAATTACTATTTTTTTGATTGTCAACCTTTCTGTTTACTGTATTAGATCTTGGAAATTGATTTTATCAAGGAAACAATTCAAAAATCTAGATCCTCATACTCTTGCTGTAATATTTAAAAGTATCACAAAATTTCAAAGCTGTACACTTGAATCAGTCGAGTATGTAGCATGTTATGCATTGGTCATACAAATGTAAACTTTTTTTTTATTGAATTAACTATGCCTAGATCACTAGGATTGGACATTAATACTCGTTATTCGTCTTCGATCTGCGATCCGTTCATACCCGGCTCAAAAATAGGTGCTTCTAATTTCTGAATCGGGTAAAAGGTATTCATATTTCAATTATCCATAGATAAAAGCCGGTATCATTTATTTTTAACTATTCGCCTCCGGTGTCCGTGTAATTATTCGATTTGTAAATACATGTCCTTAATTAGGTGTCTTTTATATAACCATTTACCATAACAATTATGTATAATCATATGTAAAATACTTTTCTAAAAGAAATTTTAATATTTTTATATTACGCTTTTAAAATATATAATATTTAAAATAATTAATTTTGTAGTTTAGAATATTTTAACTTTTATTGAATATTTTAGTAGTTAGTTGAATATTTTGAAAAATATAACAATAAGGTATGTAAATGTTAGAATAGAGAACAAAATATAAACATGTGAATTTAAAAGGCATTCGTTTTTCGGATACTCGTTTTTCCAGATTATCGAATATTCATTTTTTTAAAAGTATTGGTTTTTTCGGGTTTCTATTTTTTCTAGTAGGGTATCGAGTATCTTAGAAAATCAAAAGAATCTGATCCGTGCACACCTCGAGTCTAGACGCATGTGTAAATGTACTTCCTCTTCACTTTTTATGTCGCTTTCTTCTTGTGAATATATATGAAGCACATTCGAAAACAAAAACGATGATAGAAACTAACCTTAATAGATGATTCTTGAGAAGAGGTCCAAGCAACACTCAAAGACACGTCAACCAATCAAATTTAGACAACTTTTACATATTACAAAACCCTAAGTTCTACAAAAAGATTATAAGAACATCTCCATCCTTGGTTTCTTAACCTAAAAATCCTTAACTATTCACGGGTCCCACCCGTGAATAGTTAAAGATTTTTAGAGAAAGAAATTCTTAAATACCTTACTTAAGGATTGATCCTTAACTATTCACGGACACGTGGCGGTCCGTGATTGGCCGAAAATTTTGTTTTTTTTTTTTTTTTTTTTTAATAATAAAATGGTGGGACCCATGAATAGTTAAGAATTTTTTGAGAGGTTCATGGATGGAGATGCCCTAATCTTCATGTGTTATACGAAGGACCGGTGGATTTGGTCCAAGGGTTAGTATGTCTCATGCTTCTTTTTTTTTTGTTTTGTTATTACATGCATGAAACATGACAGGTCGTGTCTTTTAATCGTAAGGTTATTGCATGTTGGTTTGTTTCTCGAGATTCGAAGTAAACCGAAGTATGAAGGCTAATAATTTGTGCTCTTGGTTAATCACAAGGTTTGTGGTTTTGTACCAGTGAAATAGAAGATGTTGCAATGTACTAATATAAATCTATGTACCGGTAGATAAAAATTCTTTTGTTTAATGTGTGATTTGAAAGATGTGATTTATATGTGTACCATGAATATATATATATATACATACATATGTAATTTCTTGTGACAAAAGTAATACAAAGTGATTATGGCTTTGATTGATGGCAATTAACCTTGATAGTATAAAGACTGTAATAAAAATGGAAAAAAATAAAAATATTAATATAATGATGAAAATTTGTAAATTAGGATGTAATAATCATGTAGTATTGTAATGGTTTATATTAACGTTGCCAATGCGTTATAGATCACTTGCAAAATTTTGTATAACAAAGGTGCATATATTGGTTTACGTATGAAAGGGTTGGACATTTGGGTAGTCGACTGAGTTCGGTACAGGTCTGATTTAGGGTTGGATCTCATACTCCAGTCTTCCAACACTCATTTAAATATTTATAAATTTTGGCTCGGGTTCAATTTGGATTTCCGTA
The DNA here is from genome assembly GCA_900406275.1 of Anastatica hierochuntica. NCBI lineage: Eukaryota > Viridiplantae > Streptophyta > Magnoliopsida > Brassicales > Brassicaceae > Anastatica > Anastatica hierochuntica. The sequence continues at coordinate 16,014 of OVAN01000202.1, read as the reverse complement.
AGTTCGAACCGGATATTTGAGTTTGAGTATTTCGGAATTTTTCGAAGTTTTCGGATTTTTTGAATTTTTTTCTAAATTTTTGAATTTTTCTGGATATTTCATGTATTTTGAGTTTTTAGATCAATTTTGGCATTCATTTGTATACTTATTCGTGTATCTGAATTTTTTCTAGTACTTATTTGAGTTTCGGGTTTGAACTTGGATCTAGATTTTTCGATTACAAATTCGGGTTAGGATCAGATTCAGGTATTAATTATTTGAAATTCAAGTTAGATGTTAGAACCCCGTTAAAGTATTTTTAGTTCGGATTCGATTTTGGTTTTGGTATTTCGGATTAGACTCAAGTATTAACCGAAACCCGAAAGACTTGAAGCTAGACTTGTTCAAGTATTTTTGGTTTGAATTCAATTTGGATAATTCGGGTTCAGATTTCAAGTAAAATGTCAAGTCCTAGGTGTGTATATGTGAATGCATATAATACATGTATCCGCAAGAAGATCATGCTAATACCAGTGATAATGTGTGCGAATGATATTTTTTATGACCCATAGACAAAGTTCAAAACGACAAATACCGACAAAATTTTTGGCAAAAACAATATATATATATATATAATTTATAACATATATATATATATATATATATCTTATAACAAATTTGAGATGTAGAAAAAGATTTGAGTAAAATCAGGGATGTAACAGAGCACGTGTTGATTTACAACAAAAAAACAAACAAAGGGCCACTTACAAAGTTCCAAATTTAATAAATAAACATGTTATTAACTTATTAAAAGATTTTATTTTCTTTTTGGAAAAAGATTTGGCTATGAAAATAACCATAAGTGGCTAAACAAAACACAGGCACATTATGCCTTACTGAAACCCTAAAACTCTATATAATGTATAGTTCACAGTCTCTTTTTCAGGCAAATTCTTAAGTCTTTGCATGCCCTTGATTTGGTAGTAAATTCCATTTTTCAAAGTAGTTTTACTGTAACTTTATATACACTTTTTTTCTTCTTTTTCAGTTTTTAAATTTATTTATTTCGAACTATCTTATAATTAGGCTTGAGATCTCAGACTCTAAAGTCTTTGGAGTAATAATTGCATAAGATTGTTATGACACATGTGTAGGTAACCCTTATCCTTTCCATTTTTTAAACTTTATCAAAACCTTCTATGGTACATGGAATTGTTTTTTTTTATCATAGTATTTTAAGGGGTTGTATTGAATCTAGAATTAGAGAGGACTTGATTTTAATGAATTTTTAAAGATTTTGATGAATTATGAAATTTTTTATGGTTTATTGTTAAAATTCTATGCAATCCATCTAAAATTATAATTATGCATTTAAAACCATGTAATTTGAATTTTATATTTTTGATATAAAAACATTTCACTAACACACTTTAAATTCATTTAAAATACACAATTTAAATATTTGCAATAACAATGGATTTGAGAATATATTTCAAAATTATTATTACAATAACACTGAATTTAGAAAAAGATTAAAATTCTGGTTTAAATATAAATTTTCAGATTTTAATATAGATCTCTTCAAATCGTTAATTGAACACACCAACATAAAATTTTAAGATTTTATGCCGCTGACTCGAAACTACTATAGTTTAACAAAAAAAAATTGTACCTATTTATATTATAAGAAATACTGATTTCGTTGGGATATTTACGAATTATCTTGATTTATTTTGGTCAACCTACTAATTGCCTTGAATTTTTTTTTGTCAAAGATGATATTTATTAGAACTTCAAACTGAAATATCAATAGCAACCAATGATCATTTTGCAAGCGCATCATCAAACTTTAGAGTACAACAATCTACGAATAAATTTAAAGAAAATAGATTTTAAAAAATTGTGCTAAGACATATATTTATTGGCAAAAGTGTCCACTCTACATAAATGAAACTGAAAAATTGATTATTTTTTTTTATAATTGTGAGTTTTCCAAAGGTTTTCTAGATCCAAAGACTAAATCACATGAGGCTCACGACACTCTACGTATTCTCACCATTTAACACAGTCCGGATGGACAAGACAACTCGAACTTTAGCTCCACGAACTCCATCCAGAGCTCTTTCACCGCTAGACCAAAGCAACTTGGTTAAAAAAAATTGGGTATACCGTATACGAGGTTGAACACGATGTAATTTACTTTTCAAAATAAAAAATATTTTTGATTGAATTCGAGTTCGCCCGAAAAAAATAAAACCTGATTTATATTATATCGAATAATTGTCCCTTTTCCTATTCTTTTGAGAAAAAAAATTCAAACAAAAGTAACCTAAATTCGACTTCAATACCCTTGATCATCAGAACGAAGATGATTATTACACTATCTACTTTATTTTCATACTATACAGTATTCTAACAAACTCATAACAAGTTTCAATATTTTGCTACCTTTGTTGATATCATTAGGACTATGCATATAGAGAAGCAGTTTAGTTACTGTGGGTTGAGGATAAAGTGTAATAGTACTTAGCTGCTAACCACTCAACTACTACCACGTGGCTTTTATTGATTTTGCAGTTGAAACTAATATCTCTTAGTGGCATCCCTCCGACATGGGGCTATCACTTATGTACTAAAGAATACTATACACCCAAAATGGTTGATCCATTTTGATATTTCCTCTCTCTATTTGAGCAATGAATGTAGAGTGTTAGGGTGGGACTTCGGATTTCGATTCGGGTTCGGTTCGAATCAATTCGATTTTTTTAGGCATACCACTAAACCTCATTCATATACTATAATTCGTGTCAGGTATATTTGAGTTCGGATCATGTTTAATAAAATAAGAAAAATCCGGGAATACCTAAAATTATTTCGGTTTTAATTCGGATTCAGGCTTTTAACAAATTTTTGGAGGTTTTTTTTTTTGTTTTTTTCGAATTTTAGATTTGAGTTCGGTTAAGAGTTTTGAATATTTCGGATTTTTCGAGATTTGAGTTTATATTTGATTCGGGTAATATCTTATACTCGAAATACCGTCCAATAAGATTTGATTGAATATTTTTACAACCGGTTCAAATTTTGGCCTAGTATGCTAGTGTAGTTATTTCTTTAACAAACCACATTGCTTAGGGATAGTGCGGATAAATATCCCGCATCGGAAGTTTTAGAGGATATTGAGTAATATATAAGAGTTATGAGGCTAATCCACTAATTGTAAATTGGTTTTGAGTTGGAAGTACATGAAACTTAATATGGTATCAGAGTCAATCCACACTGTTATCTATTAATTTGTTTCGGAAAGTGGTTTGATCACTCCATTAATTGATGGTTTAAAAAATTTTTTGATTCCACCGAGATAGCTAAAAGAACAGTATGATCTTAGATAGAATGTAATGAATTCTTTAAGAATTATTATCTTCGGAAGAGCCGGAAAAGTTTTCCACATCGAAAATTTAAGAGAATATCCAATAATAAATAAATGAGTTGGACCAATCTCTCATCATGAGTTAATAATTTTGAATTAAAAACTCATAAAATTTAACAGAAAAATATAGTATGACATTTTTTTAATTCACTATACATAAATTATCCAAAGATACAGCGATGTATAATTTTTTTTTGTCACAATACCAAACAAAGTGTGAAGATTATGATAGAAAAATAGACATGATAATATTCGGATCCCCGAATGAGAGGAGAGCGTTCTAATGTTGATGGTCATCAAGGTCTTGTCACTTTGACAAGAATACAAATGTTTTGTCTCTTTGTAATATTTTTTTTTCCTGCTTCCACGGTTAAATAAGGTTCACAAGATGTGACCTATCAATTATCAAACCATATATAAGGATTAAGTATATATTATACTTCTTTTTTGGTATAAATTTGTATATTATATACTTCAAGAGTTATACTGTGTTGAATGTAACGGTTATTTATTCCTGATAAAGCAGTTCATTGGTACCTTGGTTCGAGCTAATGATTCTCATAAATTCTGCAGACACATACTACTGCAAAATCATCGAGTATATCTATCTAAAAATTATGTTAATATTTTAGATTATGAAATATACTATTATCATAAAATATGATTTTTTACACGAAAATGCTATTCTATTACTCAAACTTGAGGTGGTGTAACAAACCACACCGGAATAGAACAACTAACAAAAGAAAAAATAATTTGTAACTAGACGAGTTAAAAGGTCTGCCTTTGAGTTTGACCCTCGTAGAACATATGATAACTTGAAATGAGGAAAAGCAATCTTCACTTTCTCGAGCTCATGTAGCTCTGAAGCAAAATCTGGCCATTCATTAGGAGCAACAAGCATACGAATGACATCTTGACTATCAGTACCGAAATTCTGAACCTCAGAGTGAGCTGTCATACTTTGCATTGCCCAATCAAAGCTTCAAACTCCGCGTGTAAGGGTGATATCCGACGAATCTGATTACAAAAACGCATTCGTGTACACTCTCCAATGGCTCCAAACAACGACCAACCCATACCACTGTGTATATCCAATAGCTTGTAGGATCCATCCACTAAACAGATATCCCACAAGCATATGACTTGTGTCTGTGTGTTCCGTAACTCCGAAACAGCTTACATCATCATTTGCCGCCATCCATGCCCGCTATTCAGAGAAATATGTTATTTAGATTTAGATTTATGTTATTTTAAGAAATTAAGTTTTGTGAATTCTCTTTATAAAGAAATGTAATTGTACAAATTATCATAATGAGAGTCTATTATAATAAGAAAAACAAATGTAAGTAATAAATTTTTATAATAATAAATTTCATATTCTAAGATATTAACATATTTTCTAGATATTTGATCGAACTATGCGATCCTTCAACAGTATATATATATATATATATATATATATATTTTGTAGAACTTAATTAGTTTCATATCAGTCTAATTAATGACTAATTAATGGTGATTCTATGTCTTTCACATAAAAGTTGACAAGTAAAATATGCATAAAAATATATACGATACTTTGGGTTTATCAGTGACGGTGATTTCTTATATCTTATTGGTTTGTTGTTAAATAGAATATGTAAGTGTTGACAAATGGATGTTTATCAAACCACAATGTACAATAAATCATATATATTTTAAAGATTTAGATGTTTTCGGATTAAAACTCATCTTTGTCATGTCCTTATTGAAAGTACCGAAATTTAAATAGAAAATTAAAACATGGTTACATTTTTTCCCTTACATTCTTTCCTCATCATCATCATGTTATTAATTTTTTTGTTGCATTTGATCGATGGACACAATAATATTATAGTTAATTAACGTCTACGAGCAGCAGTTTCTCTTTGAGCGTTAAAGAAGACAGCAGCAACAGGAAGACCAAGATCATACTCAATAGCAAATTTACGAGTGTTGAAGTGATCTCTTGAAGTAACATTTGGGAAGACAACTCTTCTTTGCTTCTGCTTGAATAGAACAAACACAAACCTATGTATCCCTATGCTTGGCCTTGGTAACTCATAGCTCACCACTTCTTTTCCTATTATTTTCATTTCAAAAAATAAAATATTAATTATATTTTTTTATAAGTAATTTACGTTACAAAGTTCGTGAAATTATTTTTAACAACAAAAAAAATTAATGAATTTATCTTTTGTACCAAATGTAGCATCGGTTGTGCCAGGGATGTTTGTAACCATCCTGTTGAAACATTAACAAAAAAAATATTTATAAAAAAAAACATCATGTTGAAACATTTAAATGTAATTATTTCTTTTTTTTTGGTATTAAAAAGATTAGGAAAATATAAAACTTAATTAGGGTTCTTAATAATGTAGAAGATTGCTTATCAAAAAAAAATATAGAAGATTTTTGACAGGCTCAATTCAATTTTATACAAAATTATTTTAGAAGATAAAGCTTTAGTTAGGGTCATTAGTATTAATAAAAATGAAATAATATATGGTATTAATGTGATATGGGCCCAAAATTGAACGTACCAATGCAAGTGTTCTTTTTGAAAAGGGTCACTAGGACCTGGAACATCAGGGTCTATCATCACCTGTTGAGTATTACAATCAATTAAAAAAAAAAGAATGATAACGATAAAAACTAAATTTGAACAAAAAAAACTAAAAAAAAACTAAATAATAGCATCATAGAAAGTACTATATATAAGATTATTGATGTGTCCCTCTCTTATTCACCATGGTGTCAGAAAGTGGAAAAATTATAATAAAAGAAGACTTTTCTTTACACAAAAAAAGAGAAAAAGAGAGAGTTTTAATTATTTTTATGATTTTATAATTCTAATAATATTGATGAATTTAAAATGATTATAATGTATGAATATACCAAGGTGAAGAAAGATCTAAGATCACCACCATGAATCTCAACCCTAGGCTTGGAGGAGACAACAGAAGGGAAAAGCTCATGACCATTGGAGACTTGCTTCTTGTTGTAACTCACACTCATTTTAATTGTTGGAGTGAAGTAATCAAGAACATCTCCTATCACTCTTCCTACTATCAATGGTTCTATCACTCTTCTTCCCATATTCTCCATTTTCTTTTGAGTTTTCTTTCTCTTTCTAACTAATTGTGGGTTTAAAGGGAGCTTAGAGAAAGAGAGAGAGAGATTTGTGTAGTGGTGTGGGAGACCAAAGAAACTAAGACATCTATTTATAGGGTTGTTTCAACTTGGATGGGGAGAGAGAGAGAGAGAGAGAAGGAGAGAGAGATTGATTTTAAGGGCCAAGGTCTCTTGTGATTGTAAGATTCGAACAAATCTAGAAGAATCAATAGACATCTAGTCCTGGTTAAATACTAACCTCACCTTTCAATGTAGAAATTAATGAGTAATTGATTTTTAGATGGCTTTAAAATTTTTGTTTTAAATTTGATTTGAGAAATTATTAGTATATATTTGATGTAATCTAATATGTTTTTTCTATAATTAGGTCTAAATATCATATGTGACCATCATATGAATTTGTTTAGTGTGTTTTAGTTTTAGTTTTGACTAAAGAGTTGACATCAAATAATCCAAATTAAAAAATGTGATATCATATTATATTTCAATGACTAAATATTTAACAAAACATTCATAATTACATATGGCTAATGAACAACATGATTAGATAAAGTTTAACAATAACAATTATAAGTAAAAAATAGTATGGCTACACTACACCATTGAATAGAACCACTTTTTATCTTCAATAACAAAATGATATTTGTTATCTAGAATTTGACATGATCCCTTTTTAGGTTTTGAAATTTCTAACTAATAATTGTTATTATTGTCAATTAAATCCATCTAAAATTAATGCTTATAATGTACTATATTAATTATCTCTAAATTTATATGAAATCAAACTAAAGGATTATAGAATAAAAACATGAAAAATTCTCGTTTAGAGTTTTATATCCTTACTGTTTTATCTTTATAATAAATTTATGTTTAAATATGCTATCATACTTATAACATAATTATGACTTATTTTACTGATGTTCACTCTAAACGTCTAAATTAAATAAAATATCTTGTGCGTGAATATAACAGAAAGTATCTAATAAATTGTTTTTAAAAGTACATATTTGATCCCTTTCTCAAATAATTGTCCTTTTCTTGTTTTTTCACGAGTTGAGTGAGCATCTAGCTATGTATATATAATTTGCTGTTAAGTTTTAGTGCAGAGACTTAAAAGTAACCGCATTTAATCCCCTATATATTAATTGAGAAATAGTTTAAGTAAAATAGATTTATGTGTTAATTTCTTAGAGCTTCAACATTAAATTGTTATAATTTGATTGGTTAGAATTTTCAAATATTTTCTACCAAACAAATCTCACCAAAAAAAAATCTTGTTGAATATTTCAACAATAATAATGTTTTTTGATTTAAAAGAATTAATTTAATACAACAATATTTCTCTCATCCCAAAATATGTACAAACAAATGTCATCAAGACGAAAACACTAGATTATTCACAAAAACAAATAAGTTATATGTTTTTTCAAAAATAATATTTATTAACTCAACCATAATGATAGACTGATATATTTCTTCTCATCTAAATATAAAAACATAATACCCAAATGATCTATCGCTTAAAATAAAAAACGATAACAAACTAAGTTAGTGGAAAAAATTATTTTCATATTTAAGTCAATTGTTTTACTCGAAAGTTTGATAATATTTAAATAAATAATTTATATCATCTAAACAAAATATCAAAAGATTTGAATTTTATTATTAGCAAGCAGAAATATTTTTCATTATTAAAACACATTAAAAAAAGTAATCTATATTACATAAATATATTTTAAAATTTTTCTCCGCACCAGATGCGGGAAGTCATCTAATTATCGATTAATTACAAACATAAGTACTGCATTTTTTGATAAAATAATTCTTACTTTCAATATTTGTAACTAAAAAGTTTTGTGCTTGAAGAGAAGCATCTACTTTCATCTCACGAAGTGGATTTGAATCATGCATATATATGTTTATAATAAAACAAATAATTTGTCATTAGGTAACATACGAAAAAAAATTGTGACAAATTTCGTATTTATTTTACAACAGGACAAATATCATATAATTTAACTCATTTTTTCAGTCGAGATATCGAGCTTTAATAATACTGCTTTCATTTTTTTTTGATAACCCAAGTATCCTAACGCTCTCCGACAGGAGAGGGGTCTACGTGTTAGACTATCGGTTACTCAACAGGACAGGGATCCACGTGTTAGACTATCGGATCGCTTAGACTAGCCACGTGGGCGGCCAAACGGCTCTCCACGTGTCGGCTCTTGGACGCTGCAACCCGTATGTGAATTCCGCAGTGGTCAAGATTCGAACCCAGAGACAAACACTCTAACCGGAGCTCTTTTACCACTGGACCATGACAACTTGGTTTACTACTTTCATTTTACCAACAAAAGAAACACTAAATTGATGTGTTGAGGCGTTTGTTGGTTTGGAGATTTTTTTTTTTTTTTTGGTGTGTATTAGAGTAAATCTATTTCACAAAATAATATATGTCATGAACCTTAATAAGCAGAAGGTCGATTCGATGTCTATATAAAAGCAAATAAATAGAAAAGAGATCTTGTATCTTAAGTCATACGACATTATAAATTGGATTTAGATAGCAAAATCTATTGTATGTGTCTAGTTTAATTTACCAAGTTTTGTCTTGACAATTTGTTATCTTTTACTATCTTCCAACTATTTTGAAATTTTTTATTGTTTCTTTTTAAGATTTAAAAGCTCATTTTTATTATCTTATCTATAACATTTTTCTGATTTTCTAAAATATATAACTTTTATGTTGATTCCATAATTTCAACCCCTATGGAATTTATATATCAATCAAATTGCTAAATTAATCATACAATGGAGTCTGGTCTTCTTTCAGATATTTGGAATTTAATTCCATCTTTTGTTTCATTTTCGGTCTCTTTTGTACCACGAGCTGCGAACTCTTTAGCGGATTCGCTTGCACGCCGAGCCCTTTGTGCTCAGACTACTTCCGTTTGTGAAGTTTAATAAATCTCTTCCTTTGTGATCAAAAAAAAAAAATCATACAATGGAGTCCACTAATTATAGAATCCTATAGTCTTTTGTGACATCAAGAACAAAAACAATAAAGGTCTAAAATTCGAGAAATTCTAGCTAGACATCTTCGCCTGAATAAAATAACTCAAGAACTTATTGCACTCGTCTTTCTTAATTTTTTTAACACCGATTGAATCGAAATTCACAACAATGCTAGCTTCACAAACAACAATTAATTAGTAACTACAGAACATTTCACAAAAATTATAATTGGCCAAGATTAAGGATTAGTTTCTTTAATCAACGATTAAGAATTGTTATAGTTAACAATGATTGATTCTATGTTCTATCACAACTAAGGATAAAATTATTGCCCAAAGGTCATTTCACTGTCGTAAGATGGGATTTTTTGTCATGTTGCATTAAGAATAATGCTAATTAAAAACAAAAGTAAGCTGGTGATTACGATGAATTTTAAAATGAATGAACAATAATTACTATGAATTTAAAAATACCATTAAATATAAGTTGTGCAAAGGCATATTTTATTAAAAATAAAAGATATAAAAGTATGACAAGGGCATATAATAAAGTAATGAACAAAATACTTTTAGATTATAGAAAAATATCGCAGATTTGGGACTCCTCACTCATGGAACGACAACACATCGATTCTTCAGAAGAAATATTGATTGAAAACATTTATCATGAAAAAAGAAACATATATAGATGAAAATATTTAATTGTGAAAATCAGTAAAACCAAGAGTTTAAGTGATGAAACGATTTTTGAAATTGGAGATTGTAATGCAATGCATGAAAGTCTAAAAAGATCGTTCAAATCTTTTTTTTTTGATCAACATATATATATATATCGATCTTAATATTTATCTAAAATTTAAATTTCATGGACTTCTAACTCAAAACTAATTAGCAATAATGAAATGACCTATACACTTATGTATTAGTTAATATCTTTTTAAAATTTCGATGTGAGATATTTTCCAATATTCTTCTTCGAGATAATAGCTCTTCTTAACCATTAATCTCGATGCTTTTTCTTCTAGCTACTTCGACGAAACTGGGCCATTTTTGGGCATCAATTATTAAGGTGATCAGATCCTTTTTCGTGTCTGAATAGTGAGGTTTAGTGTGATTAGATCGTACCATGTTTAGTTTTGTGAATTTTTTCAACTCAAAACCAGTTGACAATTATTAAATTGGTCAATGTCACTTGTTTATTAGTCAATGTTCCTTTAAATTTTCGATGTAGAAACTTTTTAAACAATAAATCTAGATCAAAAATCAATTCAATACGAGATGGTCCTTATATCACATGTCTCATGTAACGTGACCAATAGACACTTACAAATACAAAAAAAAACTCGAATTTCTATGAAACTTAGAGTTTAATTTGAGTTACAAATTCACAAATTATATTAATCATATTATGAACTATCAAGTCTTGTCTCTTGTGGAATCCACGAAATCTATAGAATAATATTAAAAACAGAAAGATCTAATGTAAATTAATTGTCATTATGGACGACATCTTTTAGTGGAGAATTTCTAATCTCTTTTCTTATAGAAGCAATGTTCTTAATTGAGAACTTACTCATATAAGTAATTGATCATTATAAAGGCAGCAAGAAGAATAAAATTTTAAGTTTTCTTAGAAATCATCACATTATTAGCAACAAAAAAGCTCAAAATTTCAAATAGAAACATCAATTAGACAATGTATCACTTGGCTTATGGAGCTTGAAAATATTTAGCAAGCAACATAGAATTGAGTCTTAACCCCCAAAACCTTCAATGAAATCTTCCCAATCTCCAAGCTATTGCTATTAACTCTGACTAGATAGTTTTATCATCGCATCATCGACGGTCAGCCAAAAACGAACAAAAGATACCAACGAAATGTTTCCTCGTGATAAAAAAACTTATCGAATTAAAGGGAAGATCCTGGATTCGAGGTGCGTTGAGAAGAGTTGGTTTGCCAAATACGAGTATTTTACATGGTCTGACTTCATTTTGGAGGGATTAGAGGTTTATAGACTATGAACCTCCTAGTCAACAAAAAAAAAGAAGAACAAAGACCTTTTATGGGAAACATGCATCTAATGTGTTAAGAGACACCAATGAAGTTACACAAAGCTTGGGCTACTTCATTGAGAGTGTTAGGTAGAGGCAGATCTAAACAACTTTTTGAGTGGGTGCATATTTGGTAAAGATAAATAAAAATAAGAACTTAAGCATAAAAATATGAAGTAAACGTTTAAACGTTTTGCTATTTTATGCAGTAAAATAGCAAAACATTACTAAAGTGCATCCAGGGGAAGCCCTAAACCCTTCGACCGGTATGTTTTGTTTGTCTGTTTGGAAAGTCATATATTTAGTTTTTGACTAATTTAAAATAGTTTTTAAGTTGTTTTTAGACTTTTTTAAGTCTTTTCTTTATGATTTTAGGTATTTTAGATGTTTGGGTACTTTCAAGAAAGATGCGAAGATTTTACAGGATTTTGAGAAAGTTTTTGATGATTTAAAGAAAACTCGAAAAAACCATAGTAAGATCGATGGATCATCCGATCGAGAAAAACAAGCTGAAATATTTTTTCTTCTTCATCGTTTTTCTTTCGGTTTCAAAATAACCCAAAACACTATAAATACACACAAAGAGAGTTAAAGTAAGTCTAAACCCTTAACAGAAAGCTAAAGTAAGTCTAAACTGACCCATTTATGTCTAAGCCCCTTAGGGTCAAGATGAAGTCCCTAAAACCACGATCATGGTTTACAATAAACTGAACCGGTTCTTCAACAATTTGTTGAAATCGGTTCATTAGTTGTAGCAGGTTCTTTTGGTCAAAATCGATATGCGATTTTTATGACGATTGATTATTTTTTGATAACTCGGGTGTCTTAACCCTTATCGAGGTGAATCTAGACTAGCCGGTAGGGGTTCTAGGGGTCCCAACGGTCCACGCTATCCTGTCGGCATAGAGAATGCGTGGTTCCAAGGACACAACCAAACCGTCGTTCCCGGGGCGTTGAGGACCGCATGTAGAATCTCCGGTGGACGGGACTCGAACCCAGGTGACGGAGCTCACAGCCGTGAGCCCATTACCACCAGAGCTAGAAGCTCCGGTTAAACACGATTGATTTTATGTGAACACGTTTAATGTAAAAGATGTAGTAACTTTTCATTAGTGCTTACAAAATTAGTAGACAAAACTTTTGGTTTTAAGTCATCCATTGTTTATACTAAAAATGTTATAAAACATTTATTTCTTATTGAAAATAAAAGACAAAGTTCTGCTTATTACAATATACCAAAACATATGAGAAACAAAACACAAAAAATGAAATAAGAAACAAACACAAACTCATATCTCAAACTCTCCATCATCTTCTCCTTTTCAATCTTTTTCTTTTCTTCTTCATCTTCTTTCAAAGCCTTGAGACATTGATAGGATAGTGAGCTACAATGTGATTATAAACCACAAGTGTAAGAAAATCATCAAGCTCACAAGCAGTACATTGCTTTGTAAACATCTTTGAAGCTTCTTTATACATTCCTTTCTTGAACTTATCTTTCCCAACTTCTTTCTCAATCCTCTCCATTTCTTCTTCCACAACTCTACCAAACAACTCTTTACTTACCTTAACTCCAAGTCCATCTCCATCTAACTCCACTCCATACCTAATCCATTGCCAATTTTGTACACGGCTTATCTCAGCCGTAGCCGCGTCTTCCATTAAGTTATAGAGTGGAACAGAGCCTGATCCTGTTAACCATGCAGCTAAGTATTGGATCCCCACGCGTGTGTTTAGCCTTAAACCCTCGAGTGTACGCACTCCTCGCGGTATTTGAAGCAAATCTTCTTCTCTTATCACGGATGCATCTTCGCGTTTCATTGATTTGATTTGGTTCGGATTTTTTCCCATGTGCCCTGTGAAAGCTTCCATGCATATTGGGATTAGTCCTGGATGTGCCGCCCATGTTCCATCATGTCCTGCTCTTACTTCTCTTAGCTTATCTTTCCTCACTAGCTCCAACGCCATCTCATTCGCTTTCGGATCATCTCTTATCGGAATCTGTGCCGCCTGATGATCATCATAACACCAAAAGAATCAATATAGTTTGAGAGTTACTAAGTAAAAACAGAGGACTAAGGTTGCTAAATACGATTTTTTTGTTGCAATAAAGTTTTACATTACGAAAAAAGCAGGGGACTAACCATTCCACCCATGGCGTGGACACCGCGTTTATGACAAGTACGGATAAGAAGATCGGAGTAACTTCTCATGAAATGTTGGCCCATACCGACTAAAACACGGTCGGGTAAAAGGCGGTCAGGGTGAGCTTGGAAGGTTTTGACATAGCTGAAAATGTAATCCCATCTTCCACAGTTTAGACCAACAGAATGATCGCGAAGTTCGTATAAGATCTCATTCATTTGGAAAACAGCCGGGAGCGTCTCGATTAACACCGTGGCTCGAATGCTTCCTCTCTCTATACCAGCTTTCTTCTCAGCTCGCTCGAAAACACTGTTCCATATCTTTGCTTCCCTGTCAAGTAACCAAGTAAAACCTAATCAAACCCTAAACCAAAAAAATACTAAAACTTGATGACCTAGCCATCTTTGCTTGCCTGTCAAGAAACAACCCTAAACCAAAAGAAAACCGGTCGGTTTGATCCAGAGAAGTACCTAGAGTGTTCCATTTTAGGAAGATAGAAGAAAGGTCCGAAACCGGAACCTTGAGTCTGTCTAAATTTGGCGTAGTTGTGGAAGAAATAAAGCCCGAAATCGACTAGGCATCCAATGGCTGGCTCGCCGTCGATGAGGATGTGAGCCTCGGGGAGATGCCAACCTCTTGGCCGGACAAAAAGCTTAGCGGTTTGGTCGTTGAGCTTGTAAACTCTGTTTCTTGACTTGTCGTGAAATGTAATGGAACCATCCACTGCATCTTTCAAGTTCACTTGCCCTTTCATTAGATTCTCCCAACTTGGAGACAATGCATCCTCAAAATCAGCCTGCTCAAACACGAAAACCAGTGGAACCATACCGTGTTAAAAACCGAACCGGATCAAACTAAAAGTACTCTGACATATAATGTTTGATGGTATTTCGGATATTATCAGGGAACCCGATACTCGAATTGAACCTTAAACCCCAAACTCCAAACCATAGCGCAAACAATTATGATTAGGGAACCCGATACACGAACTGAACTCGACCCGAAAAATCCAATTTTGAACCGTTTCGTTAAAGTACCATGACAAATAGTGTTTGACGGTATTTCGGATATTAATTGAGTTTAACCCGAACAAATATCTAAAAAAACTGAAAACGCGAACCAAATCCGAAACCACACATAAAATTCGTAAATCCGAAAATCCCAACCGAACTTGAAAACCAAAAATCCCGAGAAAACCCGAAAAAACTGAGAAAACATGCATCGAAAAAACCAAAAAAAAACCTGAACCTGAATGGATTTCCGATATACTCGGATTTCACTCAATTTACCATTTCCGACCCGAGCTAAATTAACTTGAACTAAACCCTACCCGAAATTTAAAAATACTCGAACCGGACTAGATATTCTGGCCCGAAATCCCGTAAACCTAATGAATCCGAACCGAATCCAACGCGAAATTCGAACCCCCACTCAAAGCTAAACCAAACTCTCTAACCCAAAACCGAAACCCGGTCCAATGTCGGTTAAATTGGTTACTATCAAACTATATCCAAAACTAAACTCGGTTCCATTATAGTATTTCAACAAACAAAGATATTATTATAGAGGAGAAGAGAATGGACCATGAAGACTTTAGCACCGGAGTTAAGAGCATTGATGATCATCTTCCTCTCCACCGGACCGGTAATTTCAACTCTCCGGTCAGCAACGGCGGGAGGCACGGCGGCACAAACCCATTCACCGTCTCGAATAAACTTAGTAGAAGGATCAAAACCAGGAACTCCACCAGAATTATAAAACCTTTTAGCTTCTTTACGACACTCCATAGCATACTTAACATGCCCACGAAACTCTCTTTGTAACTCAGCAACAAAACTAAGAGCTTGTCTTGTCAGAATCTTGGCGAACACTTGGTCGTAACGTCCTCGAACTTCAACGCCTTCCGGTGTATCGTAGACGGCTATGTTTGGTCGATAAACTGTGGTCTCGAGCTCCATTTTTTTTCCTAGGCTTTGTGATTACTTTTTTTTTTCTCAAAGTTGTTTTGTTACGTTACGTGAATAAAAATGAAACCATGAGTTATGAATTATAAAGGTGGAAATGGATAAGTATTATTGGGGAAATGCATTGACATGTGTGCCTATGATTTTGGGTATGCGTGCCAAGTTATGTGTGATTTTCGTCATCATATTGGTTAGGATTATCTCAAATTTTTTTTTTTTGTATATTTCCGTTTCCGATCCGTTTTTTTTTGTTTTTCAGTTTTTGGAACCGTTACAT